>JACFYI010003626.1:17509-29868 GCA_014898755.1 Handroanthus guayacan | reverse complement strand
CTAGTGATTGATTTGGATGATATAGTATGTATATAAGTGTGTAAACATAAGTGAGCTAATGAAGTGCTTTTCTTTCTTTTGGTTAGGTATGATAGAGTTGTATGTACCAACTCATATTTTGTATAAGTTAAGGATGTGATAGACCATGCCTAGGTATGATAGAAGACGACCATGGTTAAATAGCCATCCTAATTTTGATAACTTTTGTTAAGATGACTTTATAACCTCACATTTTGCCTTGTGTACTCAGGTATATGAATGATATGAATTGGGTATTGACGTATTCCTTGTCTTGAGTTCCCTTTTGATTC
Source organism: Handroanthus guayacan (assembly GCA_014898755.1). Taxonomy (NCBI): domain Eukaryota; kingdom Viridiplantae; phylum Streptophyta; class Magnoliopsida; order Lamiales; family Bignoniaceae; genus Handroanthus; species Handroanthus guayacan. Next base: position 29,557 of record JACFYI010003626.1, on the reverse strand, counting down.
TATATTTATGATTTGTCCTTTTGGAGCACTCGAGATATATGGGAACTTCTTAAGATATTAGTAAGACCCTTAATAACATTTCAAATTATTATGGCTTCTATTAGGAATAGATCATCCAATAAACCCCCTAAGAAGCGGGGAAGACCAAGACGGGTGTTGTTCGAAGAACTTAGGGCACCTAAAACTCCTAATAATTTAGAAAACGCGACACCACAAAGAAAGCCTCGTGTATAGGAGCCCACTGCTCGAAATGAACCTCAAGAACAACCACCCCCTAGAAACGAGCTTATAGCTGAGCAACTTTTCACCTTACTTCGACAGGTCTTAAACTAAGGTCGACAAAAAAATAATCAGGAACATAGACATGAGGGAGATCTCCTATGAGACTTATACTCCCATAGCCGGATGTTATGAGATTAGGGTAAGGTACCCTAGATGCCCTATGGTTATAGATAATCAAAATTTTAGTGCTAATTTGATTGAACTGCCAATCCAAGATTATGACCTTATTCTGGGAATAGATTGGCTCTATCCACAACAAGTTATAATTGATTGTTTTGCCAAAACAGTCAAGTTGGGTACCAAAATTGGAGGAGGTATTAGTAATACGCCTAGAAACAATGGTATGCCTACCATTTCAGCAATAAAGGCCAGAAAAATTATCAGAAAAGGGGGACAAGAATTTCTGGCCTATCTGATCAATAAACCTTAGGATAAGGTTGAACTGAAAGATGTTAAAGTGATGAATGAATTTCCTGAGGTGTTTCCTGAGGAATTAAATTCATTATCCCCAAATCGCGAAATAGAGGTCGTGATCAAAACTATTCCTGGGATAACGTCATTCTCGAAAATTCCCTACAAAATGGCACCAATAGAGTTAAAGGACTTAAAAGAACAATTATAAAAACTGCTGGAGAAGAATTTCATACTGCCAAGCTCTTCGCCTTTGGGAGCTCCGGTCCTATTTGTGAAAAGGAAATATGGGTCACTAAGGATGTGTATTAATTATAGAGAGCTAACTAAAGTGACCATAAAAAATAAATATCCCTTACCATATATCGATGAATTATTTGATCATCTTCAGGGGTTTGTAGTATACTCTAAGTTGGATTTAAGACAGGGGTATTATCAGTTAAAAATACGGGAACCAGATATCTCTAAAACTGCATTCAATTCCCGTTGTGGGCGTTTTAAGTTCATAGTAATGCCTTTTGCATTGATAAATGCTCCCGCAGCATTTATGGATTTGATGCATCGAGTGTTTTATCCATATCCCAATTGCTTTGTATTAATATTCATAGATAACATTTTGGTCTATTCAAAGTCGAAAGAGGACCATAAAGGGCATTTGCAACTTGTCTTTCAAACTTTAAAGGAGCATAAGTTGTATACCAAATTCAACAAATGCGAATTTTGACTAAAAAAAAGTGACATTTATAGGACATACAATATCTTAGAATGGGCTGGAAGTAGACCTAGAAAAGGTCGAGGTGGTTCTCAACTGGAAAAGACCTAAAACCGTTATGGAGGTGAGAAATTTTCTGGGATTGGCTGGATATTACCGAAAATTTATCCAGAATTTCTCTAAGTTGGCTAGACCACTTACAAGACTGACCCAAAAAGATCGGCGTTTTGATTGAGACCAACAATGTGAGAAAAGTTTCTTGGAGCTTAAGAAAAGATTAACAACAGCTCTAGTACTCGCACTACCTGATGGGTCAGAAGAGTTTATTGTTTTTACTGATGCCTTGAAAGAAGGAGTGGGATGTGTTCTAATACAGAAAGGCAAAGTAATTGCTTATGCGTTAAGAAAGCTGAAAAATCATGAGTTGAACTATTCAACTTATGATTAAGAACTAGCAGCAGTTGTTTTTGCCTTAGCAAAATGGCATCACTACTTATACGGGGCTAAGATTGAAGTTTTTACTAACCATAAGAGCTTGAGATACATTTTCAGTCAGAAAAACTTGAATCTGAGGCATCGACGATGGATGGAGTTCTTGGAAAATTATGATTTCACCATCACATATCACCCTAGAAAGGCAAATGTTGTTACTGATGCTCTGAGTTGAAAAGAAAAGTTGGCAAATATAAACATCTACCCAGAATTGTATAGAGAAATCTTAAAAGCCTAAGAGGGAGATGACTGGCTTCAGAAGATTAGAGATGATATGAAACCTAATTTTAAGATTGACATAGATAGGTTATTACGGTTTAAAAATTGAGTTTGTGTTCCTACGGCAATGAAAGAAAAAGTGATATCTGCCACATATCAAGCTAAGTTTTCAATGTACCCCAGAGGGACAAAAATGTATAGGGATTTGAAACAGAAGTTCTGGTAGGAATGAATGAAAAAGGATGTAGCTGATTACATTCAGAAGTGTCTAACTTGTCAACTTATAAAAGTAGAGCATCAAAGACCATCTGAAAAGCTACAACCGCTCCCAATTCCAAATTGGAAGTTGGATCAGATCACCATGAACTTTGTGACGAGTCTACCTATTGTGAGAGGAGAATGTGATAGCATCTGGATTGTAGTTGACAGACTCACTAAGTCGGCTCATTTCTTGCCTGTCGAAATTCAGTACAACGTTGAAAAACTCGCCGAGATCTATCTTAAGGAGATAGTACAGTTACATGAAATTCCTCAGAGTATTGTCTCCAATAGGGATCCGAAATTTACGGCAAAGCTATGGAGGAGCTTGCAAGAGCATTTGGGGACGGAACTACTTTTTAGTATTGCTGCTCATCCTCAGACAAATGGCCAATCTGAAAGGGTGATACAAATTTTGGAGGACATGTGTCCTGAATTTCACTGGGAATTGGGATAGGCATCTACCTCTGGTAGAATTTTCCTATAACAACAATTATCAGGCTTCCATTCAGATGGCACCGTATGAAGCACTATATGGTAGAAGATGCAGATCGCCTCTTCATTGGAATTTAGATAAAGTCAGGAACACGTCAAGTAAAGAAAATGGCGCTCTGTGACCTAAACAGATACAAGAAGCGATAGAAAAAATTCAGACCATAAAAAAGAATATGAAAACAGCTCAAGATCGTCAGAAGTGCTATGCGGATAAGTGGAGAAAGGACCTAGAATTCAACATTGACATAAAATATTTTTTAAAATGGCTCCGCAAAAAGAAATCCGAAGAATGGGCAAGAACGGAAAGCTAAATCCTAGATACAAGGGACTCTTCGAGATTATCGAATGAATCGGTCTCGTAGCTTATCGACTGGATCTTCCGCCGAATCTTACGGGAATTCACAATGTGTTTCATGTCTCTCAGCTGCGAAAATACTATCTCGATCCCTCACACATCATTGAGCACCTTGATATTCCGCTTCAAAGTGACCTTATATATATAGAACAATTCATTCGTATCCTAGATTTCAAAATTCGTGAGCTTAGAAATCGTAGGATACCTCAATTTAAGATTTTTTGGAGAAATCAAACGGTGGAAGAAGCTACTTGGGAATGTAAGGATGAAATACGGGGCAAGTATCCTTACCTATTTGAATAAGGTATGAATCTTGGGATCAAATTCTCTTAAGGGGCGGAGAGTATAACACTCCAAAAATTTCCCTAATTAATATTTAACTATTCATTTTTCAAACAATAAATCGTTTTTGAAATTGTGAAAATTCTTTTACCATCAAAATAATTTCTTCATATCCGAAAATTTTTCTAACATTTGAAATATCATCTATGCATTATTTTGGCCTAAACGAGCCCAAAATCTTGGCCCAATTAAACCCAAATTTGAGCCCAACACTTTGAGGCCCAAGTCAAATTTTTCAAAAAAAAAAATCAAGAAAATCAAAAAATTCAGCAGAAAATCCATAGCTAGGATTGAGAAAGATTGGAGCTTAACCACTTCATGTACTAAGTCTCCCATTACAAACAACATGTGCTTAATTCCCTCCAACTCTCTTTTGACACATGGCAACCCCCCCACCCCCAAACTTGTGTATTTGCTAACAAATCCTCTTCTTCTTCTATAAATAAGTTTAGCTTTGCAGGATGAAGTTTGCTCTTATATTCTACAAGCTTGAAAGATCACTCTCTATTGCATATCATCGATATATACACTCAAACAACTCTCTTGTCTCAAAGATTCTCTATATATATATCTACTTATATTTATATTCTCACTACAAAGAACATATATTAAACTCTTCAAACTATCATTTTCTATACGAAAGGGGAAAAATAGTAAAGGAGGCACTGTTCAAGTGTTCTTGGTAAGTTGAATGTTGTAAAATACGATGTATGTACAAGGTTTAAATGGGAAGATTCATAATATTTCAAATAATCTTTATCTTAATAGGTGATATAAGTTTTGGGAATAACTAAGGACTTGGAATTCTAGCATTAAGATTTGAAGTTTAGGACCGAGTAAGTTTTATGGCTTTTCTTACCTCTTTGGTTGATTGTATTACTTCCTAGGGTGATTACTTATGTTTCCCTGTTTTAATATGAAATGGGCTTATATGTGATATTTTGCTCCATTGTGATTATAAGCTCATAAAATTTTTGTGAATGGAATTATGAAATCCTAAATTCCTTTGGAATCTTCACCATTGACTTTTGTAAGGATTTGGACCATGGACCATGGAGACTTTTAACAAAACTTCAAGAAAATCGAATTTTTGGACATGTGACAATGCTTCAATAAAACTTGTATATATTTTTTTAAAAAAAATTAATTTTAAGGTTTGAAACTTGAATTTAATAAATTATATTTTTCAAAAAGAAATATTGGAAAAATTGAATTTTTTAATAAAATTTTGTTTTTTTAAAAAAAGAGAATTTATTGTTCACGAGTTACTGTACATGAGTTATTTTTCACGGGTCAGAAGATTTCCCTTAATAAAGCGTGCCCACGCCCTAAACCCCAACTGCTTCTGCCCCAAATAATACGTGCCCACGCCTTAAACGTTGACCGCTTCTACCCCAAATAATACGTGCCCACACCTTAAACGTTGACCGCTTATGCCCCAAATAAGACGTGCCCATGCCTTAAACCCTAACCTCTTCTGCCCTTATTAAGATATGCCTACGCCCAGAACCCAGACCTCCTTTGCCCTATATTTCCTTTAAGTAAAAGAACTCCCTTGATAAGGCGTGCCCACGCCTTATTCTCTTACTGCCATAATCACTAAAAATTTTGATTTTTGACCTTTGTTTATTATTCTAAGATCATATATCACCTCTTTAAAACATTTCATGACATTAAAACAAGTTTTCCTAAGTTCGAGTTCCAATCCGAACCATTTGTTGAATTCGTTTGATATGTAAATATGCAATCCATTTGAATTTATATGTTTGAATATGTTAATCCATTCTGAACCTATATGCATGTGTGTTGGGCCCTGGGTAATTTTCATGGGATTTAGATTGGGCAATTACGAATCGTCAATTTGAATCCCTGGGAATTCCTGTCAATTGGGTAGCTTGGAGGAGTCCTGGAGTTAGGATTCCAAACAGCTATTTAGAGGCACGCGGTCGATCATGCTTCAAAGTTCATTCGTGCTACTTAAGTGGCCACTCGAGTTAGCAAATTTGGAGGGATAAGGTATATGTATATTTTTGTTGAAGTTATAAGGGTGATAGATCCGCCAAATAATAGTTTCAACCTCATATATTTTTTGACATGAATGTGACATTAATTTGAGCTACTTGTTTCGCATGTTTGCCTTGATTATTTCGCTTTGTTGAAAATCACATTCATGTTTCGATTCCTGCCACATTTGTTTATTGAATTCTTGTGACCATTGTTTTCTCATCCATCCCTTTTATACCATAAAACTTGCTGGGTCAGTGGACTCATGTGTAACACCTTGAGATTTTTCAAATTAAAATTTTTGAATTATTGGTTTCGTAAATTAAAACGATTTCAAATAAAATAAAAATGACTTAATTTCAAGATATATATATTTTTTTGTACACCCAAAATTTATTCCCTCAATTACACCCCGATATCTTGGTCCAACATGTTTTATTTGAGCCAAAATTTAAGCCTAAACAAGACCCCAAATCAGTCACACCTCAATCCAATTAATTAAGCATTTAAAACCACTAATTAAACAAAATAATTGAGGAGTATGGGCTCCCATCACCAAACTTTGCAGAGACATGGGCTGGCCAAAAATGTGCTTCAATAGTGGGAAGTTTGGTGAGGATTAATTTAATTAATCCAACTTAATCTCCAAACTTTGCAGAGGCATGGGCTGGCCGAAAGTGTGCTTTAATAATGGGAAGTTTGGTGAGGATTAATTTAATTAATCCAATTTAATCAAATTTTAGGCTATAAATAGGGTTGGAATTTGGAAAGAAAAACAAGCACCACCTCACTTTGTTCCATTTCACTCTCGGCATACCATACTTGCACACACACACAGACACTTTGTTTTAACAAGAAGATTAAGGGAAAAAAGGGAAAATTAAGGGTGTTTGCTCAAGCCTCAGTAAGTAAGATTTAGTTCTAATTAGATATTAAAGTAAGATTTAGTTCTAATTAAAGATTATGATAAGTAAGATGTGAGTTTGATAAGTATTTGTCTTTGTGTCTAGACATTGAACTTTCGGATTGATCAATTTCTAGCATTTTAAGCTCCGGACGACAAGTAAGACTTACGAAATTCTTGCCTCTTTCATACGATCATATGCTCTTATCCTTCATACTTTATTCGTTGCTTATCTTGAGTTTATGATGCCTTTATTGTTCATGCTGTGACACTTGTGATTATGAGCTTTGTAATGCTGTTGTTATGTTTCTTGATATTCTATGCTCGATATTGTTGATATGCCAAACTTAATGCTTGTTGAACATCCATGCCTTAGTTTGGACTCAAATATTTGGATCATGGACTAAAGAGGAGGACTTGAACAATTAAAAGACGTAAGGAAAGAAAAAAATGACAGCCTCTCGTATAGCTTCGGTCAACACAACACTTAACTTCGTAACTGCCGAAACTCGACTTCTACTCATCCAAATGACTCATATAATATACCGTTGGAAACCTCTTTGAGTGTAGATACTTTTAGAATTAAGAATTATGAAAAACAAAGAAGGAAAATGAGCAAAAATGGCCTCGAAAAATCTACTGCCATTTCCATCATATTTCAATTATGTCTGCTTTATCTTCAATTTCTTGGCTTTGAAAACTTGACTTCCCCTCATCCGAACGACTCATATAATATACCATTGGAAATCTCTTTAAGTGTAAATAATATTAGAATTTTGATTTACTCAAAAACATGGAAAATTATGGCCAGAAACATCCATAGAACACGACCTGCCAGATTTCCGAGAAGTTGGACAGAATCTGCCTTGATTTCCACTTTCAAAAATTTGAAAATCAAACTCTTCCTTATCGAATTAACCTGAAAAATATACCATTAGAAAGATAATCGAGTCTAGTTAATAATAGAATTAAAATACGAATTTTAACTCATGAAGATAAATTTTTAAAATAATCAAAAGTTGGACTGCCGTTAGAAAAATATTGATTTTTAGCTATTTTGATATTTTCTCTTTAAATGTAATATATTTGAATTGAAAATTCCATATCTTTTAACAAAACCATTTTGATGATCTAAATGAGGTCTTATATCCAAAGTCAAATTAAATGAATTTGATATTTACATTTGTTACCTAATGATTTCTTTCGTATTTTAATTTTTTAAACAAGATAAAAATGAAAAATGAAAAATTCTCTAGTCCATAGTCCAATTTCCAATTTATTTGTCCTCCATAGTCCAATTCCGATTTATTTGTCCTCTACGGTCTATAATCTCAATTTTGATCCATTTGTTCTCTATAATTTATGATTCCAAATTCCAATTCGTCTGATTGATATGATTGACTGTGTTTCCGAATTTTTCATTTTGATTGGTCAATCAAATATGTGCCGAATGGCTTCATGATTATAAGATATGTTTGAATATCCCATTTTTTTTGTTAGCCTTATGATAAGCAAGTAAGTTGGGCCCTGGGGATTTTTAGGAGTATCGGATTGGGCAACGTCGGGTTGTCGATCCGAGCTCTTGTAAATCCCTGTAAGTGGGGTAGTTCGGATGACCCTGAAGGTAGGGTTCTAAAGAGCTATCCTAAAGCACGTACGTCGGCTGTGCTTTACTGTTTATAAGTTGCTCCCTCGGGAGTTTGGAGGGATAAGGAAATGTATGTGATATATGTTGGAGTTATAAGGGTGACAGACCTACCAAAGAATTTGCCTCAGCCATACGACTCGAATGTGATTAAAGTTATTGATAAATGTTTGATTTGCTCGTCTGTTTGTTCAAGTTCATTTATGAAAATCACATTCTGGTCTTATTGTTAACGTACCCTTTATTTGGAACTCTCTCGTTTTTATTCCTATGCCGTGAGTTTTACTGGATCAGTGGACTCATGATTTCACCATATTATGTAGGTTCGTAAACCATGATGACTGATTGATGGCTCATGTTCGATCAAGTTAGTTTCTTTTGGAATTGTATTAAGTATGAATTTTGCTAGTTCGGACCTTTGAACTCATAAGTTGTATTGTTAACGGCTTATAATAGATAATTAGATGCTTATATATTGTGGACTACTTTATTGTCTCGAATGATATTTTGGGATTTTAGTTTCGAATTGTTCTCGTTAGTTCCTGTATTTGAGTTCTCGATCGTTTTAGTTCGCGAGTAGCGTCTCGAGTTGCGGGGTGGAATGCCATCGTAACACAAGGCATTACATCATGATTCTAAAATTTTCATATAGGTGATTAACTTGAAAGATTGGGATTGTAAAGAGCTTAAGTTAGCGTTTTGGTAATTTGAATTATGTAATAGATCATGTATAAGCTAAGTTGAAGTTGTTTGATATTTTGGTTATGATTAGTTGTATTTTGGAACTCTATGTATGATATAAGCTTTGGAAATATTTAGTTTGTAAATTATGGAATGTTTGGAATATTAAGTTATGAATGCAATTTGGATTTTCTGTTTTGGATATTAGTTAGTTTTCGTACAAGAGTAGCGTCCCAGACCTAGGAACTGGTGCTCTAGTAATCCGGGGCGTTACATATAATGTGTGATACTATTAATTTATAGAGATGTAAAGGTTTATCCAACGAAATTGACAAATGAAAATCACTATTGATATTTAACTGTGAAAAGTTTATTGTCATGACTTTCTTAATTATAAAATTCAGTAGGAATAAAATATTTCAACATCATTATGATATAGTTGTGATGCTTTAAATAAGCTTATCTATCTTTTGTAGATGTCTATGTTCGATATGTAACTATCCAGCCACTAATTATTAACTTTTACTTAATTATTTAATTAATTAACTTCTTGTTATTCTATCAACCCATCTGTAATGACACCATTAATTCTTGTTATATTCATCCAACATTCAACTCAAGGGTAATTGGACACTTACAGGAAGAATTAGGTTGCGGTAGCTTTCGTGCAGGTCTTAATCAGGGAATGTAATCTTTCTTTTAAATTCAAGACTATTAATCATTTGTTTAACAAGTTAACAAATTAAATAGCCATGCACACTATAGTAATTTTGCTATTATATATATTAATTAATTTATATAGGTTGATAGTGAGTGATAGCTGGTGTAATACCCCAATTTTTTTTTTTTTTAATTTTTTCTATCCTTTGTTAGCCCGATTGAGACTTAGCTACGATTTTAAATAATAATTAGTTACGAACATTAAATAATAGTCAGTTAAATTTATGAGTAATTAAATCTTGATGGATTAGGATTCTAAATAATGATCAATTATGAGTATAAGAGTTTGAGTAACTTTCTTATCTTAGTAAGTGTAAGAATTGAGATTGTGCAATTATTTAATTATTAGACTAATTAATAAAACTTTAGGAAATTTAATTAACAACTAATTAAGTAACAAGTCCTGAATCCTGAGATGGAACTAGGACTCTAGCTGGATACCCAACCTAAGGTGCTATTTAATTTATTTTGCCTATAGATAGTATAAAAATTAACCCATAAATTATAATTGAATTTTTAATATCAAGACCCTTGTTAATTAATTATAAATGACCAACATTATCTATTTATACGTAATATTCGAATTTAAGGTTAAAGACAACATTTTGGAGCTCTTTCCATCACTTTACAACTCTATTTGAGTAGTTGTTGATCTCCTACAAGATATCTAACAATATTGGCCCACCAAATTTCTATAAATACATGTGATATGAAACCCTAGGACTCATTTTCTTGGCCCTTGAACCTTATACATGAAAATTATTTCTAAGTGGTCTAATTAAGTTTCACCACAAAATACACTCATATGTGAGAAAGACTCAAGAAGGAAATTCAAGAATCTAAGGATTCATCGAGTCATATGCTTGAGGATTTAAATAACTCGATCCACTTCATAGAATAAGCGAAAAGAATTAAAAAAAAAAAGTATAAGCAGTTCCTTTCTTCCTACAATCTTTTAAGTGATTTAAGGTTTAGATAACATGTCTATTTAAGAATTGATAATCTTATTTGTTGGGATTTAACGTTTAACATTTGTAATGTAGATCTGACTAGGTGTGCTTAGGTGATAGTGAATTGGCATACACTTTTGGATTTTAAGATTCTGAGGTAAGTAATTTTTTCTTTCTTTTATGTTCCTTTCTGTTAAGTGATTTTTTAAAACAATATTGCCTTCTATGTTAATGATTTTTATTTTTTTTTTCTTAGAAAGAGGACTTTAACATGTCCTGTGTGCAAGCAGCTTATTTTAAGAAAAAGTATGTGTTAGCAATTTCCTTTTTTTGGTTGAAAAATTATTTCTCTACACTAAATGATTCTTACATATAAAATAGGATTTGAGTAAGTTATAATCCGAATTTTTGTAAAGTAAAATGCATTGTGAACTCACTTTTATTAAAATTTGATTTGAATTATTTTTTTGATAAAAGAAATTAATTGTCGATTACACTCTGAATGATTGGGAGACTGTTGGTTCCAAAACCATGCTATGGGGTTATAGTAGCAAATTTTCTGTCCGTGTTACCAGGGTGTAGTAGCTACAAGTTTCTAAACCCACTTAATGAGTTAATAATTAAGGCCTTCTTATAGGTGATAATAGTAGTGTCTGATTCGCTTAATGGGGCAATAGTTAAGCTCCTCCTACAAGCAAGATTTATTTCCAACACTTTGAATTTTTAGATAAATAATAACTAGCTATCAAGCATTAAGATGTTCAAATTTCTTTATTATTTAAGTAAAAAGATGCGAGGCTCTGTTTATTGTTTATTTTGTTTTTCCCTTCTTAAGACTTAATTAAAAGAATTATACACTCGAAGTTACCAACGCACATTCAATAAAGTTGCAAATTTGCAATTTCTTAATCAGAAAAGAGTGAAAGTTGTCACATCTAGTTAATAATCTGTTGTAACCTTTAATAAAGAAAGAATAATCATATTTATCTAAGTGTCATTCTCAATGTGCATTTGATCATAAAGTGATTACACGACATGAAATACGAATAATAATAAAGTGGAAAATACTATTAATTATCGCTCTATATGCATCATTAAATTATAGTAATAATAACATAAATGTATTTTAGGTTATCATTCGACTAGTATAATTATACTGTGCCAAATAAAACCTTTTCATTGATTTTTATACATGTTAACGATAATTACTTTGAATTTATACATAATTCAACACATACATGCTACCAAGAACGAAAAATTTGCAAAATATTTTCTTCTTTGGAGAAGCCAAATTAACTTGTCACGTTAGGGGATTTTGTAACACCCCGAAATTTTCCTTAATTAAATATTCTAACTCCCTGTTTTTCAAAAGATAAATTGGTTTTGAACTCACAAAAATCGTTTCAATATCAAACAAATTTATTTACAATTGAAAAATATTTTCTAACTTACGAGGCTTCGTCTACACGCCGTTTTAGTCCAAAACGGGCCCAATTAGTAGCCCAATTTCATCAATTTTCAGCCCAAACACTTGAGGCCCAAATCATAATTTTCAAAAAAAAAAAAAAAAAAAAAAAA
>JACFYI010003625.1:309236-325207 GCA_014898755.1 Handroanthus guayacan | reverse complement strand
CACCAAGTGTTGATAACCACTTCACATTATAAGACATGGTTGGAGCCCTTGTTGAGGACACTTGCTTTCCAAATTCTTGCTGAAAACCCAGCTCTTTCTCTTCTTTCCTTTTCTCCATCCGGCAGCTTGCACTCACACTAACACATTCAAATTTTCCTCAAAGTAACAAGGAAAGATTAAGAAGGAAATCTAAGGGCTATTCTCTCTAAACATTTGGTAAGTTAAGACTTAGTTATGTCTATATAATTATGATAAGTTGTGACTTAAAGATTGATAAAAAACTTGCTATCTTAATGTTAGACGGTTGATCAACTCGGAGAGCTCGGAAGTGTTTATGGATTAAGTTTGAACAAGTAAGACTTATGGAACCTCATCTTTGTTTCACATGCTTATAAGTTTCCCCATGATTTGTTCATATTGTTATGTTGAGCTTATTGTATTCATGATCATGTTGGGTATTGTTGAAATGAGCTTGGTTGCTATGATAATTTTGTTCTTGATTATTATGCGCTCAAACCCTTTGAAATCATGATCCAAAACCTTATGAACATCTTTGACATCTTTCCTATGCCTTGGAAATGGAAGTGAACTCTGGAGCGCGGCCTTTGGGGAGGATTTGGTTACTAAAAATTGAAAGAAAACGGAAGATATGGATAAAAACGTTACTTTTCCACTCGGTTTCGATTTCCCAAAAATTCTTTATTTAAACTCCAAAATGATATTTTAGAAATGTTTAGGACCTAAAAGAACCCTAAAAATGTAATTTTGAGTCAAAAATTAAAAGAAAATAAAAAGATGAAAATATGGATTTTGAACCGAGAATAGCTGTTCCAGCACTCAAATTTGGGCGCTCTAGCGCTAGAGCGCCTGTCGAGCACCCCAGCGCCCGCTCAGAAACCTGAAAATGATCTTTTCCAGTAACCCAGTGCTTAAGCGCTCAAACCGAGCGCCCCAGCACCCATTAAAAATTTTAAAACTCATGTTTCCAAATTTCAATCCAGAAGCTGAGCGCTCAAGCGCCCCTTTGGGTGCTCAAGCTCTCAGACTCGGGGCCAAAACCATTGTTTGGTCGCTTGAGCACTCAAACACGTGCCCAAGCACTCGTCCCATATCTAATCTTTCTAATATGCATTCCAGATTTTAATATAATGAATCCTCAAGTCCATAGTCGAAATTCTGATTTGTTTTGAATGATAAGATTGATCGAAATTCTGAATTGTTTATTTATTACTTTTGGTCAATCAAACACTGTGCCGTGATGGCTTACTGATATACTCAAAATGATTGACTGTTCCTGAACCTGTCTGAATGAATACTGTTGGGCCCTGGGGGTTTTCAAGGGTATCTGATACGGGCAATATCAGATTGACTATCAGAACCCTTGGAAATCCCCTATTGTTAGATAGACTGGATGAGCCCTGAAGTTAGGGTTCTGAGAGGCTACCTTAAAGCACGTAGATAGTCGATAGTGCTTTTACTGTACTGGCTCTTTCGAGGGCATTGGAGAGATAAAGATGATTCTGCTTGAAGATATAAGGGTGATAGATCCACCAAAACTGCTTGATTCAGCCTTAAATGACTTGAATGTGATAACTGTTTACTGTTATCGATTTGATTTGACTGTCCTAACTGTATTGAACTGTTTTACTGAATGACATTCATGTCTATCACTGTTCTACTCATTGTTCGCACTCTTCTATTTCTATTTCCTGCCATAAATTTTACTGGATCAGTGGACTCATAATTTCATATTATCATGTTGGTTCCTAGACCAAGAATTTGATTTACTAGAGCTCTGTTTTGACTGTGGGTTCACTTTTGGGATATGTATATGCTTAAGTTTGTATCGCTAATGATTGTACGGAATTGGATAGATAGTACATTCTAGTGACCTATTTTGTTTAGCTAGACTGGAATGTAATTTGATTTTCGTTGGCCTGTAAGAAGATTTCTATGGAATATAGTACGTATGGTTTTTATGTTTTAGTTCCTGTTTTGGATTTAGAATGTTCATCCGACCACAAGCAGTGTTCCAGATCACGGGGCAAAATGCTATCGTAACCCGGAGCGCTACAAAAATTATGGTGTAGAACCATTTGACTTTAATTGGCTCTTTCTCCTTATGCCTGGACATGGTGGATTATACAACGACATTGTTCAAATAGTAATAGCACTACAAACTATTTGACCCCAATGAATTTAAATGCGCACTGGAATTTCTCTTCAGACGGACAGAATGCTGGAATATATGCTGGATTTAATGCAGAGATGTGAACTAGAATTTTCGATGCATAAGACCTGAAATAGGGGCTGTATTTATAGATGCTGAAAGTTTGCTCACAAGTAGTCATCTTTTGTCAAATACACCCTTTGGAATTAAATTCGCAACTCTTGATATTAAAAAATTCAGCTTTTGAAATTTTCGATTTGCACGAACGGGTGCGACAAAAGAAAATTTCAAAATAAGGTGAAGCGACCGGACATCATTTTGCCGAAAGGTGTTTCTAGAACTTTAATCTATTGGCGATTGGAAGAAGAGAAAAATTAATTTCTCGGTTGGGCCGAAGAGATGTCCGACCGGCCGGCCGGTAAGCGGGCACGTGCATATGTGGTTTGAGTCGAACCCACATTGATGTAGGTACTTTTCCCTCCAAACACTTGTGGCACCTTCTAGGGGGCCAACCCTTCTTTGATTCTTGGGTTAAATGAATTGGAATACCTTTTCTTCTTCTTCCAATGTGGGATTCATGGTCTTCCCACTTCCTATTTTCACCTTAATCACTACTCTTTATTCAACCTCAAGTGGCTCACTTTATGCATTAATTTCTCGTTCACTCGAAAATTATTTTGGGTAAATAATTACATCATCGTAATCTATCCATGGCGTAAATTACTACAACACATGAAATTCGAGAAATTAACATTTGAGCACACTTTAATTATTTGATCAAACGGATTAATTTCCAACACATGAGCCCTCTAGATAATTGTTGGGCATAGTGTTACTTCTATAAGGATGTGATACATCCTTGTATGTATTTAAAATAAGGAATATGATATAGAACACCATTTTAAAATAGAGGATATTAATCGAATTTAAAAGATGGAATACTATTTTAAAATAGAGAATTTCAACTGAAAAAGGATAGGTGTTTAGACTTTCGAAATCATTGTCTGTTTAATTTAGTTATGCTTGTCAAGTAGGTATAGCATCTTTTGCAGCTAGGATCTTTTACTCCAAAATAGTGTTTCATCTCTTGCTCCTTATGTTATATGCATGCTAAGTATGTTAAATCTATCCTTGTAAAAATATAGAATTATGGATGATGTATACTTAACAGACATTCATGCAATGGAATAAAATATGTAACACAATTTGAAATAGAATATTTAGAGTGTATCTTATGTACCACTCTATAGCACTGTGTTTGGTACAAGAATTTTTGTTTCAAAAAACAAATTTAAGAAAATATTAAGAAAACACTCTTGATTATTTGGTTGATTAGAAAAATGCTAAGTCAAAACTTCAAAGAAAAATCAATGTAATTCGAAAATTCATTTTTCTCCCAAGACGGTGAGAAAACCGATTTGATGAGAGAATATACAGAAAAGCCCATTTGGCGTCCTGTCTCCTTCTCTAATACATTTTTTATATTTAAGTTTTAAACTAAGAAAAGTAGAATATCATTTCCAGTACTAACTCACTAATTGTTTTTTATTCAATAGAAAAGATGCGCATTAATCAGAAATAAATATATAGAGCATTTTGTATAGTAAAAAGGTGAAAAAGAATTACGCAAACTGCACTAGGTGCACACTAATTACTCCCCCTTGGCTGCTAATTTAAAGACTAATAGATTTTTGCTGCATAATTATTTTATTTTCCCCAATTAATGAATAATAATTAAAAATAACAAATAATAAGCCTGTCACGAAGATATTGGGCCACGCAACTACATAATGTCAGGGCCATATTTTGCAGGCCCAATTTAAATCAAGAGTTAGAGAACAAAATAACCATAAGTGCAAAGGCCGAATTTGGTTCTCTCTTCTATTATTGTTAGTAAAAACCATCACTGGCAATTATGACGCACGCATCGATTTTCATTTTATAATATAAAAAAATATTTCTTAAGTGTTAAATATTTTTACTTCAATTTATTATGTAGAATAATATGATAAAAGATAAATTTGAAGAGAATAAAATTTGGAAAAAAAAAAAAAACTTATATATATATATATATATATTATGAGTAAGAAAACTTGTAATTGCAAAAAAAATGGAATAGTAATAGAAATATAAAAAGATTTAAAAAATATTTTGTCATTTTTTTCATAACTACTTTATAATTATATTTTAAAATAGGATAGTTTTGTCCATTTACTTAATGACAGACCAAACTAATTACTGAAGACTCTTGCTTTACATATAGTAAGTATAGATTAAGGTAGTATATGACGAGATAATGCAAATACATAATTACTTATTTTTCCTGAAAGTAGAAAACATAGTCTTTGATCAAAAGTACTTAATATTTAGAATAGCTAACAAATAATTTATTGTAGGCCAATAAAAAAATGTTTGGAATTTCAATTTTACTTTTTAAAGTAAGAGCGAATAAAGTTTTGAGGGGGGTGGCACTGAAATTGGTCCAAGGATAAACAAAAGTCCAAGTTTTTAGCACTATTATTTGTCATATAATTTTTTACTAGTAATAGCCTTCAGTACATTATGAAATTATAGATTATTATTAATTAATGTTAGAGAAACTTAGACATATGTAGAGTTTCAAACACTCAAAAAGAATTTTTACCTATTCATAATCACATAAAATGTTTTTCAAAATTAGTTGGAAATAACACCAAAATGCATGACCCCAAATTTACTTTTTAATCTTTATTAACGTATATTTCTTTTGCATTTCTGTACTACCTTTGAGGTCTCGTATTTATGGAGCCCTGTAATGTCCCGTGTCACGACGGCATTCCGCCCCAAGACCCAAGATGCTACTCGCGAACTAAAACGAGCTAGAACTCAAATACAGAAACTAACGAGAATAATTTTCAACTAAAACAAATTGATTCGAACTAAAATTCCAAAATATCATTCGAGACAATAAAGTAGTCCACAATACATAAGCATCTAATTATCTATTATAAGCCGTCATAACAATACAACTTACGAGTTCAAATGTCCGAACTGGCTAAAATTCATGCTTAATACAGCTCCAAAAGAAACTAACTCGATCAAACTTGAGCTATCAGTCAGTTATCATGGTTTACAAACCTACATAATATGATGAAATCATAAGTCCACTGACCTAGTAAAACTTATAGCATAGGAATAGAAACGAGAGAGTTCCAAATAACGGGTATATCGATAACAAGACAAGAATGTGATTTTCATAAACGAACTAGAACGAACAGAACGAGCAAATCAAGCATTTATCAATAACATTTATCACATTCAAGTCGTATGACTGAAGCAAATATTTTTGGTAGGTCTGTCACCCTTATAACTCCAACATATATCATATAAATTTCCTTATCCCTCCAAACTCCCGAAGGAGCAACTTATAAACAGTAAAGCACAGCCGACGTACGTGCTTTAGGATAGCTCTTCAGAACCCTACCTCCACGGTCATCCGAACTACTCCACTTGCAGGGATTTACAAGAGCTCGAACCGACAACCCGACGTTGTCCAATCCGATACTCCTGAAAATCCCCAGGGCCCAACTTGCTTACTTGTCATGAGGCTAACAAAAAATGGGACATTCAAATATATCTTATAATCATGAAGTCATTCGGCACATATTTGATTGACCAATCATAATGAATAATTCGAAAACGCGGTCAATCATATCAATCAAACGAATCGAAATTTGGAATTATAGATTATAGAGAACAAATGGATCGAAATTGAGATTATAGACGGTAGAGGACAAATAAATCGAAAATGGACTATGGAGGACAAATAAATCAGAAATTGGACTATGGAGGACAAATAAATTGGAAATTGGACTATAGAGGACAAATAAATTGGAAATTGGACTATGGACTAGAGAATTTTTCATTTTGAAATTTTTATCTTGTTTAAAAAATTAAAATACGAAAGAAATCATTAGGTAACAAACGTAAATATCAAATTCATTTAATTTGACTTTGGATAAAAGACCTCATTTAGATCATCAAAATAATTTTGTTAAAAGATATGAAATTTTCAATTCAAATATTACATTTAAAGAGAAAAATATTATTTACTTTGGATATTAGACGTCATTTAGATCATCAAAATAATTTTGTTAAAAGATATGGAATTTTTAATTCAAATATTATATTTAAAGAGAAAAATATCATTTACTTTCAATATAAGACTTCATTTAGATCATCAAAATGAAGATATAAAATTTTTAATTCAAATATTACATTTAAAGAGAAAAATATCATTTACTTGGGATATAAGACCTCATTTAGATCATAAAAATGATTTTGTTAAAAGATATGGAATTTTTAATTCAAATATTACATTTAAAGAGAAAATATCATTTACTTTGGATATAAGACCTCATTTACATCATCAAAATGATTTTGTTAAAAGATATGGAATTTTTAATTCAAATATTACATTTAAAGAGAAAATATCATTTACTTTGGATATAAGACCTCATTTAGATCATCAAAATGATTTTGTTAAAAGATATGAAATTTTCAATTCAAATATTACATCTAAAGAGAAAATATCAGTTACTTTGGATGTAAGATCTCATTTAGATCATCAAAATGATTTTGTTAAAAGATATGGAATTTTCAATTCAAATATTACATTTAAAGAGAAAATATCAGTTACTTTGGATGTAAGACCTCATTTAGATCATCAAAATGATTTTGTTAAAAGATATGGAATTTTCAATTCAAATATTACATTTAAAGATAAAAATGTCAAAATAGCTAAAAATCAATATTTTTCTAGCGGCAGTCTACTTTTCGATTATTTTGTTTTAAATGTACAAGTCTTTTAATAAATCCATATATCACATTTTCTTTTATTTTTTAGTCTCAAAATCTCATAGTCCATGGTCTATAGATGGTCAAGTCATGATTAGAAAGATTAATAAGCATTGGATTAATCATTTCAAGGATAGTGAGCTTAGAATATCAAGAAATACAATAACGGTATTACAAAACTCTTAATAACAATTATATCGACATGATCAACAATATCATAAGCTCAATATAAGAAATGAATAAAGTATGAATAAGAAGAACGAAGCATACGAAAGGAGTACGAGTTCCATAAGTCTTCCTTGTCGTCCAGAGCTTAAGATGCTAGAGACCGAGCAAATCCAAAAAATCAACGTCTAGACATAAGATATTAAGTTCTAGGTTAATCTTAAGTTACAACTTACTAAAATCATAAGGATAACGAAATCTTAACTTACCGGAGGATTGAAGATATCACCATCTAAATTTCCCTTAAAACTCTTCTTGTTTTCTAAAATAAATTTAAGTATATGTGTGTGCTAAAAAAAATGAAGTTGCCAAGAGGATGAAGGAATGAAATGGAAAATAGTATGCTTGTTTCTCTTTTCAAAATTTTGATGTTGTTATTCAAGCCTCAATTCCTCTATTTATAGTGTGAGTGCTTGCAATTTACTTGATCCATATTTTGTTAAATTAAACAAGTCATAATTTTACCAACTCCACTAACCATAATGGAGATTAGGTACTGGTCAAATCATGTCTTTAAATAATCATGGTAAAATAGTGGATTAGGTACTAGTCAAATCATGTCTTTAAATAAATGTGGTAAAAATAGTGGATTAGGTACTAGTCAAATCATGTCTTTAAATAATTATGGTAAAAATAGTGAATTAAGTACTAGTCAAATTATGTCTTTAAATGATTATGGTAAAAATAGTGGATTAGGTACTAGTCAAATCATGTCCCTCAATCACACTAACTAATTATGGTAATTAGGGGTAAAAATAGTGGATTAAAGTTAAGATCTTATTTAGATTTGATTTAGGTTTAATAAAATGTATTGGACCAAGATATTGGGGTATAAATGAGGAAATTATTTTTGGGTGTAAAAAAATCTCTTGAAATTAGTTCATTCTCGTTTTATTTGAAATCGATTTAATTTACGAAATCAATGATTCGAAAATTTTAATTTGGGAAATCTTGGGGTGTTACAAGTCCCCTTTCTCAATTCTTGCAATATTAGAATGTTGAATTTTATTTTATTTTTTAATGGTTTAGCTTTCCATGTTGATTTTGGAAAAAATAAATTAAATTTGGAGGTGCTCTTCGACTGGATTGTGTTTGAATTTTTAAATCTAGTGTGGAGGGTAAATATATCAAATTAATAATATTCAAAATCAATAATTAAGAAGAAAATCTCTAACTAAACTATTACACAGTAGAAAATCTAACAATTTCTATTCAATAGAATAAAATGCTCCACATGCACTCAGAAAGAATCAAACTTATGACCTTATGATAATGACACCTCCTCATAACCAATTAGGATATGGCTCATCCATAACTAATTTATAATTAATATTATTAGAATTTGAATGATAATGATTATAATCAATTGAGCTGATACTAGGTGCTTTCCTAGTGAGAAAGCACCGTAGTGGGATGACATGTACAAGTCACCCCAACTTCATATTATTCATTTATTTTATTCTGTCAAACTATTTATATTTCTAGTACACAAATGCAAATAAAGTTTTATCTTTTACTATAAATATAAATTGTATTTATTTTTCTGATGAATATAAATTTTGCGATTTTAACTTCCATTATGAAAATTAAAATAATTCAATAATCAATCTTTAAACATTTATAGACCTAAACTTGATTAATATATATTCCTAAAATGTTAAAATCAAATTTATATGTCGAATCTAAAATTGGTAGATAGTACATAGTGGCGAAAATCCGATGGAAAAACTCGAGTTATGACAACAGAAATAGATTAACTTTCAGACATCTTTTCACAAATCATTTCTCTTAGCATTCTTAATATGATTTTCAAATCCAAAAAAGTCAATATCTTATATCATTTATTCAAATATATTTTTATTTTTCACACCAAAATAAATAGAAAAATTATTTTTTATTCTTATGAAATTAAAGATAAAATCATGGTGTAGTACCATTTGGCTTTAATTGGCTCCTCCTCCTTATGCCTAGACGTGGTAGAATAGAATTTCTTCAAGAAATTCTTCTGTTAATGCTTGAGAAATTCTTGTGTGAACCGCGTTTAGGTCAATCAAACGTCGTTATCGTCCTTATTAGTCTTGAACCACATTTTTATCACTTGAAAACAATGTGACAATTCTATTATTTAGGTCATATTTCATATTTTTTAAATATGCAGCAAATATTGCAAACCGTGTTACTCTAACAATAAAGAGTAAATCTATTTATAATGTTTGTTACATTTTCATGGAATCTAATTCACTTTAAAAAAAAATGGTATTCGTTATGAAAAAATTGATTTGAAATCAATTTCACATCCAAGTACAGATTAGCTAAAAACTATTCATAGTAAACGTTTATTTTTATTATTAGTTACAGTCCATTTCATAGCTAAATTTTAACGACAAGAGTATCCGTTACGAATTTTACTATGGTTAATTTATAGTTGAATCGCCAATGAGCCCTAGCCTAATTAGTTGGGGGGAGATCTCATAACCATGAGACTACGAGTTCGAATCCCATCGAGCGCGTGTGGACTTTTCATCAACCGCATAATACTTTTAATTCTACTGTGTAGTAGCTTGTTTTATCTGTTATGTATTTGATTTTTTAATGTATTAAAGTATTTATATCGATATATTAATGATATAATAATTAAATGTAACTATTTTTTCAAAATATATATATATATATATAAATGGTAGAATCCATAACAGATACTCAGGTAACTAGCTTTAGTTGAATTGACCGTAGCTAATAATAAAAATTAACATTTGCTACGGATAACTTGTAGCTAATTTGTAACCTTAGTTACAAAATTAATTTCCTATCAATTTTTTCATAACGGATGCCTGATTTTTTGCTAGAGATTGTAATATGCAAAGAATATAATGATTATTATTCAAATTATACATAATATCTTAATAATTATAGCAAACATTAGGAGAGTTGAGGTAACTATTTACATAAATTTCACAATGAAAATTATGCAACAAATAGAAATTAAAAAAAAATAAAATTTTGGAGAAAATAATATTCCCCTAACTCTTCATTCGAAAATGTAAACTTGGGATTTGAATTTAAAATTTGAAACTTGAAGTTATTTTTACGTCTTGATTATCTTTGAGCATAATCTCGTCTTCAATAACGTTAATTTGAGGGACTTCACGCCTTATTCTCGAATCAAATGTAAAACTTGGTGAATTTTTTGACGAACGCCGGATCTTCACTTAAACTTGAGCTTTAATAAATTTTGAAGTAAAATCATTTGCTTGATCTTTTTCGAGTTTCAAATCTTTCTTCAATAACATTAATTCGAGGGCTTCATAGCTTGATCTCGAATCAAACAATAAAACCTTGAAAAATGATGCGATGAATACCTTGATCTTGACTGGGAACGCCGTGGATCTCCTTCATATTTTGCAAAGAGAGCTTCTTTCAACTCTTCTCCAACTTGAGTGACTTGCGATGTGTAAAATGAGTTGTAAATCTTCCCTTTATATAGATGTTTGAACTTAAAATCCCTAACTTACTTGGATTTCTTCTTATATAATCCATAAATTTACAAACTCTCTCGGATAATTATGTTTTAGATTTGATATTATTTTTTCAAATAATATAAGTTATTGTCTTAATTTGATTGGTTCATATATTTAAATATGCCATTTGTCGCAATTTGATTGAGTTGTGGCTTTGTTTATTACAGAATTTGATTTCATTGGCTGTAACACCACATTTTGACACTTGGCTGTATTTAATTGGTTCAAAATATAAATATCAATCAATTTCTTTTTATTTCTTTTGGAATTAATTTACCAATTCTCAAAATAATAAATAGAAATATTTTAATTGATATTTAATGTATAATTTCACACGTGTCACATTTTAATTTGACGAAAAATTAATCACCTACAGTAATTATTCCTTAAATCAATAAATCAAAGTAGTACCAAGGCATACTTACAATAAAAAATGACATTCATTCAATTCCAAGGCAGCCTTACCTATCAAAAAAAAAAATTCCAAGGCAGACTTTTTTCTTTTTCCTCTTTTCCACGATAACTTTATTGAAGTAAAATCCTTTTGTACTTCAGAGACGTTTTGCCTGTAATATCATTTAGGTCAAACTCTATAAAGGTTATCATCAATTATTGCTAGGAAATAGCTGTAACAACTTGAAAAAAAGGACCCACAAACCGAGTAGACTATGGAAAACACAGGAATTTTTACTTGGAAATTTCATCAATGGGCCCAAGTTGGGAATATTCAACCAGGGTTAGGGGGAAAAAAAAAAAAAGGAAAGAAAGAAAGAAAATCCCCAAGTTTTTGGGGGCCGGGCGAGGATTGCAAAATTTAGGAAATTTTGGGTAGGTACGAGGGTGGGAATGAAAATGCTCCATTGCGTGAAAATGATTAAAATATCCTGAATAACCTGATTAAAATCAAGGATGTGCGTGTGCGATAACATATGGCGCAAATTGAGATCATTTTGTACATTCTTAATAATCATGAGTAGTATAAATTATTTTCTTAATAGAAATTTTATAGTTATTTTTCTTCTCTACAAGAGAATGATAAGAAATATGCAAAAGAAAGGATATTATTGTATGTAAATTCAAGAAATATTCTGATAAAAGGGCAGGGTAAATAAACCTTCAAATTATAATTGATATAATTCAAATTAACTTGTGATATGAAATCACAAAATGATTAGAGTTTCCGGGATTCCTTGCAACAAGAAAACATTTTTTCACCAATTTACACTTCATAGGACTTCATACACATAGATTATAATTTTGTGACGTAATACAAATATATTTTAAAAAAAACAAAAAAACAAAAAAGCAGCACACACACACACACACACACACACACACACACACACATATATATATATATATGAATGATAATAATGCCTGTAACAAATTTATGAAGAATTTCTACAAAAACTTTTCCCAGTCTATGATAGATGCAATCACAAAAGTTGGTTTATAATAGACTTAAATTTCATTATAGAACAAGCAGTAACGTTAATGCATATACAAACATCATAAAATCATATTAGTGACGAATTCATTAAATTTGTGACTTGATTTTTGCCTTAAAAAGAAGGGGAAAAAAAAGGTTCTCTTGTAGTTTATTAGGATAAGAAGGTTAAAATGTTGTTGCAAAGAATTAGTGCGATAAATGTGTTGCCTCCATATAAAATACAAACGTAGAAAAGAATATGATTCCAAAAACAATATTTGGAAATACCCATGTGAATTATATGCCAAGAAAGTCTTAGAAGGCAAGGGCCAAAAATTCAAGGCTTATATTTCATGAATGGATAAATACCAAATGGAAGAAATTTCCATGTTGCCTGACAGCAACAAAACATCAACTAAATTCTTGTCTGTTTGATTAGCTTTAGATGGTGTTTGGGTGAGGTTAAAATTCTTTAGACCATCTAGTAGTATTTTAATTAAGAACTTAAAAGATCTTAAAAGGCATTTAGTAATTATTTGAAAAAAAAAATTATGAAGTTCTTGAATTAAGATGTTAAAATCTTATAACATTTTTCATTAGAAAGAGTAAGAAGCTTTCTTTCTTTTCTTCTTCTTTTTTCTTTTTTAAATCCTGACATACACATATAATTTTAATTATATTTTAAGTAGAATTGTATTATTGAAATCTTATAAACTCTTACATGTTATAAGATATCTCTAGAGCTTATAAGACGTTAAATTTTATTTTAAAAATAAGTTATTGAAATATTTGAATTAAAAAAAAAAAGGTCTATAATCTCGCAAATCCGGCCTAGTCAACCCCTGGCGGCCTCTCATATCCACCCACAAGGATTGATTCGTGGCTTATAACGTCCATTATCAAAGCAAACATAAAGGCCCACTTTTCTACTCATTTTCAAATTTACTTTTGTTTTTTATTTTTAATATTACATAAGGTTGTACTATGGTTGAAAGTGAACATGTCAAGAAAAATAAAGCTACAAATAAAATAAGAAAGGCCCACCAATCGATTTCATCTTTTTCCTATCCCTTGTTTCGGCGGCTTCACCCCACTAATACGGGGAGAAAATGATATTAAGCCACTTGAATTATAAATATTTTTGTAGTTCGCAATATAATTAAAAGAGGCTCACTTTGCAACCATATTGTATTTTTTCTTTATCCAAAAAAAAGAAAGAAAACCCAATTGTATTTTTCGGTGGACACATTTCACCAGTAGATGACATTGTGTAAAATTTCGCGAAGTTCAAGTAGTGAGTGAGACTTTTCTTTTAAAAAAAATTATGTTTTACTATTCACATATGCATCACGTGTGAGAATATTTCAGTGGAATATTCCACCGAACAATGCATTTAAGTTGCAAAGTTTAGATGACAAAGTGAAACCTTTTTTTTTAATAGTCCATAATTTGGATAGTTTAATGTCATTTTCTCTAATATCTTTACTTCTCATTTAAATATTAGGAATAATTACCTCTACGACCATAAAAATTAAATAATTATCATTATACTCCATATCATTAGTTCGATTAATGTATAATTATGATTATTCCTTAAAAATCCTAAAATGTTACATGTAGACCCAGTTGAATAAGTAAATGTAAGTATACATCATTTTACGGAAAGTAATTATAATTTTTTATTTAATTGAACTAGCAACAAGTTAATAATGATAATTATCAAGTTCCCGATAATATTTTGATAATAATGTCAAACCATCTTTGGAAGTAATTATCCCTAAATATTATTTGGCATTTTGTTGGAGGAATGGTACTTTGCCTAACTGATTTTCACATAAATCTTAAGTTGATGATTCGAAGAAACAGTATAGTTTATTGTTATTAACTAATTAATATTCCGATTAAATCCACTAATTAATTTACAAGCTTTGTTTTATTTAAGTTCACATTTTAGACAGCTACCAACACAATATGGAGAGATAATTAAATACCCAAATTCTAAGAAGTTATGTCCAAGTGAAGGATTGTGTCATTAGGAGAAAAAGGAAAAGTACTAGGAAACTTCAAATATGCAATAATAATTTGTTCATAATGTTTGGTAAAGTGTCCAATTAATGTCATCTTTAAATATGCAATATCCATAAAGTAACTCAATCTTCGTCAATCTAATTTGGTGCAATTTCTATTGTTGGTTTAATGTTAAAAACTAGGTGATTACTAATATTGAAAATTGAGCTAAAAACAAAATTTATTCGATGTAATTCAAGTGAGGGTTAATCTACAACGAACGCAATTTGTGTTATATTTTGCGTACAGTGAAGTGTGTGAATTCGAGTCCTTAAAGGATAATTGAATGACAACGTCGATCCTCATGTTGAAAAAGATATAAAAAAAAAGGAAAAAAGGAAAAAAAAAATTGATAGAAACAGGAAAGACCATCTAAATTTGGAATTGATGTAACATGTCGGGCACATATGTATACATATTGTGGAAAATATACAATTGCAGCCATATAATTAAGACTTCGCAATAAAGTCGGTGTATTTTCTCAAGTTTCTCTTCCGCAACTCATTCTCTAGTGTTCAAATTGGCAACTGCAATAGTCCACATCAAATCGTAGTTATAATACGATCCCTTCACGGTTAAAAGAGCAAATATTATTATGTGAATACATAAGGTATAATTCTTTTTGTTGTAATGAGTGGCACAATAATATTGATTGACGTATCTATTGTTCAATGAACTTGTTGCAAATATGTGAATAGTGATTAGTCACGTAACTCTGATGATACGGGATATTTATAGCATTCAAGTTATATCATCAATAGTATTTTTATATGGTGTCATCTTTAGAACACTTTGAGGCAAATCAATAGTAAACAACCAGGCCGTACTTTTTGACTCATTTGGATTGGGATCGGGTCGCAACGAGATCTACATCGAAAGATATGGATTTTGTGTGTGAGAGACGTAGGCTCTGTTTGTGGAGAGTTTTTGAGCATTTCAACCTTTTCCAACCTTGCCCATATGACCAAGGAATATTACACGCCGAAATATTGTTGTAACAAAAATTATAAAATTTTATAGAGATAGCATTTTATTCTTTTTTATCCGTGTTTTTTTTTTTTTGAAGGGATACAATTAATACATCAAATTCTTAATAATAATACATCAAATCAATAACATTCGAAATCAATAACTAAAGACATAAATGTCTAACCAAACTACTATACAGTAGAAAATCTAAACAAGCTACTTGTGGCGCCCCGGATCGTGATAGCCCGCCCGCCTCGCGGTCCGGAACGTCACTCGCGGTGGGACAGACGTACTAATAACCATAAACAGGAATTCACATATTCAAACAAACTAAAATCATCGAGATTCTCATTTACACCAAAATGATTGTATATGTTACAAGATTTCCCAAAAATATGCTCAACTATCAATATTTACAAATCATTACATCAAAATCTAGTTGAGCTATTTCTACTTGCTACAGGATCAAAAGCTTAAACCGATCAGGCTCGATCAGGCAATGATTCACAGCTTAAGTTCCTACAATGTATCGTGAAGTCATGAGTCGCACGACCCAATAAAATTCATTGCATGCAAAAGAAGCAAAGGAGTTCCAAGCAATAGGCGTATCAACAAACGGGACAAGAATGTGATTTTAATAACATTTCAGAGCATATCAGAAGGACAATTCAGGCTAACAGACATATCAGATATCACATTCAAATCATAAGGCAGAAACTGGTATTTGGTGGGTCTATCACCCTTATATCTTCAACAT
>JACFYI010003625.1:292097-309136 GCA_014898755.1 Handroanthus guayacan | reverse complement strand
CTTTTTTTTTTTTGGAAATTTTGACTTGTTTTGATTGAGCCGAGTCCGTATCCGATCTTTTTGACATATAATTACATTTTCAAAACAATAGATCACTCTGGTCCATAGTCTATTCCGGATTCGTTCGACTCGAATGATTGACTAAACTTCTGAAATTATCATACTTTGATTATAGTCGATCAATGTGCTAATAGCTTCTCGATTTCGATATGTTCGGCTATTCCGTTTGTCTGTAAGCTATCTGTTCAGTCTGTATGTGGGGCCCTGGGGAATTTATATGAGTATCGACTTGGGCAACAATGGATTGTCATTTCGCGCTCATATGAATCCCCGTCTGTGGAATTATTCCGGATGACCCTGGAGGTAGGGTTCTGAGGGATTTCCCTGAGCATGCGGTCGACCGTGCTTTACAGTATATGCGTGTGCTACTCGAGTGGCCACTCGAGTTAGCAATTTGGAGGGATAAGGAATTATATGATAATGTTGAAAATATAAGGGTGATAGACCCGCCAAATACTAGTTTCTGCCTTATGACTTGAATGTGATATCTGATATGTCTGTTAGCCTGAATTGTCCGTCCGATATGCTCTGAAATGTTATTAAAATCACATTCTTGTCTCGTTTGTTGATACGCCTATTGCTTGGAACTCCTTTGCTTCTTTTGCATGCCATGAATTTTACTAGGTCGTGCGACTCATGACTTCACGATACATTGTAGGAACTTAAGCTGTGAATCATTGCTTGATCGAGCCTGATCGGTTTAAGCTTTTGATCCTGTAGCAAGTAGAAATAGCTCAACTAGATTTTGATGTAATGATTTGTAAATATTGATAGTTGAGCATATTTTTGGGAAATCTTGTAACATATACAATCATTTTGGTGTAAATGAGAATCTCGATGATTTTAGTTTGTTTGAATATGTGAATTCCTGTTTATGGTTATTAGTACGTCTGTCCGACCGCGACTGACGTTCCAGACCGCGAGGCGGGCGGGCTATCGCGATCCGGGGGGCCACACTACTATTCAGTAGAAGAAAATACTCCACACGCATCCGGGGAGAATCGAAATCATGACCTCATGATCATAAGACCTTCTCCTAACCAACTAGGTTAGGGCTCATCGGCCTTTTTTATCCGTGTTTGGTATTAGGAAGTTAAAATTATGTTAAGAAACTTACGTACTACAGCATTTATAGATCATGTAATGCCAAAATGGAAATTCTTCTGATGAGTGTGGCAATTTAGGTCAGAGAAAAATGTGTCCAGTTTTATTTTTCAAAAGAGATAATTATCTCAACATCTTATTGGATAAATGGGATTTAGCATAATGAAAATCCTCATTATAATTTAAAAAATTATAATAATATTTCCTTTACTTATATTACAATTAGATTCTTAAAATTGTAACAAGTTGACCGAAGTAAAGTTTATAAATATACCTCCTGTTAATCCAATGAAAGAAAATGTTACTGTAATTTTTCAAAATTTTTATAATTGAGCAAAATTTGAGTGAGTGTTGAAGTAAATATCCATTTTCGAAGGATATATTTTTTGGTATTTGAACTTTGACGTGGGCCTATATGTCTAAACGCATTTGGTTCTTCATTTATAAATTTTTATTTAGAAAATTTATGAGCAAATAATTCCAAAATATGCGAAGTAGTTGGATTTTCTTTTCGGATCAACTACCAACCCAAATTATTAGGAACCTAATTTGTCAAATCAATGAGCTGATAGACCTAAAACACTCTTCTCTTCTCAGGATCATCCACCTACCCAAATTATCAGGGACGTGATTTGCTGGTGACCTTAGTTCGGATTTAACCTGAAACACTCCTCTCCTAATATTCTCATCATTGTAGTCTCGTGCCAAAAAAAAAAAAAAGGATTTTCTTTTAATGCATGAGTTAGAATTCCGTTGTTTTTCTTTTAATCTATGTAACTTAATGATAATGTATTTTGAAAAATGATTTACGGGCATGTTATTCTTCACATACTTTTTTGACATGTCCAGAAAGTCATCAATAGTAAGTACAAATAAATATAAAATGATTGATAAAAAGTCCAGTAACCTATAAAGATGACTTTCATTTTATCATAGGAATATACTGTAATCATTTTTGTTTTATTACAGTATAACTTAATATGGACAAAATTCAATGATTTTAATTATGACTATAGATAGTTACTAACACATGCACTGTTACAATCTAACAACAATAAAAATTGACCTCATAATTTGTGTCTAGATTCTCATTATTCCTAAGTTGTTATTATGCATGTATCACTACTTCTTAATAATAACAATATAAACACAATGTTTAACCCTATAAAGTTTATTGAAACCAAAATTGTTTTTCATATAAAATTGGTAATAATTTTTGCATTGTCACTTCAATTTTTACCACTTATATCATTCATAAGGATAATCTCATTGTCTTTACCACATTTTTTTTTAATTAACAGTTTTAGCACATCTACAAAGCAACATTTTGACTCGAAATAAAAAAAAAAATGAAAGTGAAATTACAAAATATAGCCAATATTATATGGGGTTAAATGCAATTACACCATCTGAACTTCTGTCTTTTGACACTCACCCTCCAAATCACTACTTCGATCCAATTTTTATCCTTTTTTCCATTAAAAAATAAATGAATGACAAAAATGCATACCATTTGAATTTTTTTCACCACATTATTTATATTTCTATAATTTACTTATTAATATTTGGGTAAATTTCACTTTTCCCCCTGTACTTAGTCTCTATCTCACTTTAACCCCCTGTACTTTTAAATGCATCACTTTGCTCCCATGTACTCTCTATTTTGCTTCAATTATTCAAATCCATTAAATCTACTCCTATTGAAGCTGACACCATTAGTTTTAAACTCTTAAAGGACCAAATTACCCTAAATTTTAGTTCTTGTTTATTAAAATCATCTTTACCTACTTAAATTTCTATTCTCAACATCTCTTATAAATATATGTGATTTAAATCATCAAGCAAACTAGAAAACCCTAAACTTCTTTTAAAAAATCAAACACAAGAGGACATAAAATTATATAAATCAAATTAATGTGAAAAATTGGCATAATGTATTTTGTAAACCATTCAAGAAAACATAAAGTAAATATACTTACCTGTCATGTTTTAAAGGACTGATGCTAAAGAAAATTTCTCAAAGGATTGACAATAAAGGCTTTGAAGAAGACGCTTAAGGATTGGGGCATTGAAGAAAAATTTGGGGAAGATGGGTCTAATGAATAAGAAGTGAAATTTAGGCTAATTTAAAAGTTTAAAATTAACAGTAATTTAAGAGTTTAATAAGAAGTGAAATTTAAGGTTATTTTGTGTAACACCCCGAGATTTCCCTAATAAGAATTATGAGTCGTCGAGTTCGTAAATTAAATCGATTTCAATAAAATAAAAATCGATTTAGTTTCAAAATATGTTTCTCATATCTCTCGTTCACATTCCGATACCTCGTACTATTTCGGCCCAATAAGTTTTATTTAAGCCCAAAATCGAACCCCAAACGAGACCCAAACTCAGCCCACATTTTAATTTATTAGTTAAACACTTAAAATAAATAACTAAATAAATAAACACATGAAAATACTTGCAGGTATGGTCTGAAAATTTGAAACTGCAGAGGTATGGTAGCCAGCCGGATTTGCTCCAAATGCCATGGTGGTTGGTGAGATTTAGTGTTCAAATCTTGACTAAAAAACCTAATTCACCATTGTCCCATTATAAGTAGAAGAATTGAGGCTTGCATTTACCAATGACACCTTCCAAATTCTGAAAATCAAACACCCCATTTCACTTCACTTCTCTCTTCCTCTCGGCAGCACTAGCACACACACACTTACACTTGAATTTTTTTAAGGGAACAAGAAGAGTTTTAGAAAGGGAAATCTAGGTGGTGATTTCCTCAAACCTCCGGTAAGTTAAGACTTACTTTGTCCTCGTGATTTTTAATAAGTTGTGACTTACGAATTGATCAAGAACTTGATATCTTATGTCTAGACATTTCATCCCTCAGAGTGCTCGGTTGCTAGCATTTTAAGCTTCGGATGGCGAGTAAAACTTATGAAACCTCGTCTTCTTTTTCTCATGCTTATGTGCTTTTCATGATTGATTATCCCGTTAGGTTGAGCTCATTATATTATATTCATGTTGGCTATTGTCGTATGAACTTGTTGCTATGTTCTTTGTTATCGTTTATATGAGCTCTCGCCTTGAAATTTCGATTCGTTGCCTCATGAACAATCTTGATAGCTTCCCTAAGTTTGGACTGAATTACTCTATAGACCATGGACTAAGGAGGAGCACTTGAACACTTAAAAAACTTAAGAAAAGAAAAAAAAACAACAGTCTCTTGTATGTGCCTCGGTCAGCACAACACTTAACTTCTTAACCGTCGAAATATGACTTCCACTGGTCCAAATGACTCATATAATATACCGTTGAAAACCTCTTTGAGTGTAAATACTTTTAGAATAAAAAATTATGAAAAAAGGGCAAACTGGAGAAAATGGCCTCCGAAGGCCGACTGTCATTTCTGCCAGATTCCAGTAATACCTCTGCTTAATCTTCAACTTCTTGGTCTTGAAAACTCGACTTCCCCTCATCCGAATGACTCATATAATATACCATTGAAAACTTCTTTGAGTGTAGATAATATTAGAATTTTGATTCACTAAAAATATGAAAAAGTATGGCCAGAAACATTCATAGAACACGACCCGCCAGATTTCCGAGAAGCTGGACGGAATCTGCCTTGACTTCCACTTTCAAAAATTTAAAAATCAAACTTTTTCTTATCAAATTAACCCGAAAAATATACCATTAGAAAGATTATCGCGTCTAGTTAATTACGGAGTTAAAATACAAATTTTAACTCATTAAGATAAATTTTTAAAATAATCGAAAATGAACTGCCGTTAGAAAAATATTGAGTTTGAGTTGTTTTGATATTTTTTTTTATGAAATATCTTTAAATTTAAAACTTCACACTTTTTTATGAAAAATCATTTTTTGATCCGAGTGAGATTTTTAGCCGATTTTCAAATAAAATAAATTTCAAAATTTCAATTATTCCAAATGATTTCTCTCGTATTTTTTCCCTTAATAAGATGAAGATCTCAAATGAAAACTCCTTTGGTCCATAGTCCAATTCCGATTTATTTGTCCTTTACAGTCTATAATCTCAATTCCGATCCATTTGTTCTCTACAATCTATGATTCCAAATACCAATTCGTTTGATTGATAGGATTGACCATGTTTCCAAATTGTTCATTCTGATTGGTCAATCGAATATGTGTTGAATGGCTTCATGATTATAAGATATGTTTGAATATCCCGTTTATTGTTAGCCTCAT
This sequence comes from Handroanthus guayacan, assembly GCA_014898755.1. Classification (NCBI taxonomy): domain Eukaryota; kingdom Viridiplantae; phylum Streptophyta; class Magnoliopsida; order Lamiales; family Bignoniaceae; genus Handroanthus; species Handroanthus guayacan. The sequence goes on along the minus strand of JACFYI010003625.1, from coordinate 303,748 downwards.
GAAAGCAAGCAAGTTGGGCCCTAGGGGTTTGCAGAGGTATCAGATTGGGCAACGTCAGGTTGATTGTCTGAGCTCTTGTAAATCCCTGCAAGTGTGGTAGTTCGGATGACCCTGGAAGTAGGGTTCTGAGGGGCTATCCTAAAGTACGTACGTCGGTTGTGCTTTACTGTTTATAAGTTGTTCCTTCGAGAGTTTGGAGGGACAAGAAAATTTATATGATATATGTTGGAGTTATAACAGTAACAGACCTACCAAAAATGTTTGTTTCAGCCATATGACTTGAAAGTGATAATTGTTATTGATAAATGCTTAATTTGCTCGTTCTGTTCGTTCTAATTCGTTTATAAAAATTACATTCTCGTCTTGTTATCGATATACCCGTTATTTGGAACTCTCTCGTTTCTATCCTCATGCCATAAGTTTTATTGAGTCAGTGAACTCATGATTTCACAATATTATGTAGGTTCATAAGCCATGATGACTGACTGATAGCTCAAGTTTGATCGAGTTAGTTTCTTTTGGAATTGTATTAAGTATGAATTTTAGCTAGCTCAGACTTTTGAACTCATAAGTTGTATTGTTATAACGACTTGTAATAGATAATTAGATGCTTATGTATTTTGGACTATTTTATTGTCTCGAATGATATTTTGGGATTTTAGTTCCAATTATTCTCGTTAGTTCCTGTTTTTTATTTTAGATCATTTTCAGTTCGCGAGTAGCGTCCCAGATCATGGGGCGGAATTCTGTCGTAACTCGGGGCGTTACATTTTGGTCCTTTAAGAATTTAAAATTAACAATGTTAATTTAAATAGGAATATATATATATATATATATTTAACGAAATTGAACAATTGAAGCAAAATAGAGAGAATAGGGAAGCAAAATGATGCAATTAAAAGCACAAGAAGGTAAAGCCAGACTTGGACTGAGTATGGCGGATAAAGTGAAATTTGCCCTTAATATTTTATATCTTTTAATATATTCTAAAATTTATAATATCTTTATTATCTATCAGAATATATTATCAATACCTAATTCAAGTTCAAAAAAGTATTTTGTCTTATTATTTAATATAACTTTCTCGACGAAAGTTCTTATATTTTATTAATTTTTGTTTTCTTATTAGTAATATATTCTACATTTTACTTTTATATATCAGAAATTTTATAAAACATGTAAAAAGATATAAAATATTAATGTGTAAATTACGTAAATATAAGTAATCCATTAGAAGAATAGAAAAAGAAAAAACTTCAAATGATATGCATATTTATTGGATCAAGGGCATTTTTGTTATTCATTTATTTTCTAATGGAAAAAAGGATGAAAATTAGATTGGGAGTGTGTCATTGCAAAAAATTAAAAAGTTTCAGGAGTGACTGTCAAAAGAAAAAAGTACTGGGGGTATAATTAACCCATATTATTATATAGATATATATATATATATATCCTAATTGATCTTTTCTGATAATTGTTTCACTACTATCTACGAATCCATGTCAAACTCCCCTCCAAACCCACCAAGAAAATATAATGGTACCTTTACTCAGCCGAAGAGGGGCCGCATCAAAGCTCAGATTTTTGACAGCCTCGCCGGCACCCTATCCTCCCTCACTTCAAAAGCACTTGCCAAGATCCGCCGCACCGGTGCCGGCGACGGCGGAAGCTCCACGACCTCCACCACCACCAGTGGATACGCTTCCGACGTGTAGCGGAGATGAGCCCTGAAATCTCCGGCGTTCTCGAATTCATTTGATCATTTGTTCTGTTGTATTATTATATTAATATCAGCATCAGATGAAGATCAGTATTAGTTGCAGGTGTGATCTTCTTCTTTAAGAATAATTGGGTCTTTGGTTATGTAAACTAGTATTTTTGTGATATAATTTTTATCAATTATTTGGGTTTTTTCTTTCTTTCTTTCTTTTCTTATTTTTTTCCCCTTTCTTTTTAAGAAGTGATTAGTTTATTATACATTCAATTAATATATATTGTATGGCAGAAAATTTTTCAAACAAATCTACTTTACGGTAAAAAACAGCCCTCACCTTAGCGCTGTGAGGGCAAGCAATAAATTACTTCACCACTTCCTAATTAAGTTAGGCATAGCTATAGTGTCAGGTACTCTCGTCTGACTTGTGAAGTTATAATAACACCCTTATTATTGATTCAACTGACAAAAAACTTAATAAGATCATCTGAGCAAAGAAATATTTTAATCGATGTGTTATATATTCAAGGTTATAATTGCAATGTTACATAAATTTTATTAAATTATTCGTTAGTTGAATTAATTAACGATTGGGGTATAACGATAATTATTTAGACATGCATCAGGTATAATTCTGTCAAATTTCAGACGTTGTTGAAGTAATTAGCTTCTAATTGATCTGTTACTGGATCTTGATTGGTCAATTTTGGTATTTGCTGAGGAATCCAACTTTTAGTACTAAAAAAGAGAGCTTGTGGGGGCAATGTTTTACTCTATATGGGCTCACGAAAAACAAATATATGTTGATTTTAGGTTTCTAGATTGTTGTATAATTTCAAGATCATGGGAAAATATTTTAAAATTTATTGATGTTTGAATTTTAATTAATTATTATTTTCCATTCAGGCAAGTTATAGTTCAAGTTTTGTAATTTCTTAAATGTGACATCTCTAATGCCAAGCATCAATTCGTCTGAATAAAATAATAAAACTCATCTTTGACTAGTTATATAAATTTTCAATAAAGTTGTGAAAGTTTAAGCTTACCCCACCATATTTCACTACTTCATGTACATACTTTGAAAGTCATTGCCAGAGAAAGACTAAATACGTTGGCTTATGTGATACTCAGTAATAGGTTGGCCTGAGCCAAATTTCTCAATAAATTAATATAAATATATTATTTAATCACGACTTAATAAATTGCACAATTATATCTAATAATTAAAGTATAACTTATATATGTTCATGGAACTATAACGTGACAGATGAGATTTGTTGAGTATATTTCTAGATGTCAGTGAAAAGTTATGATTATGAATAGAAAGTTTTTAAGAGAAACACATAAAATTATCTTAAAATGGGTTTATGCTTTTAATTAAGAGCATTGACAATTTATATTGTATATAAAGTGTACCCTTAAATAATTATTACTAGCTAGCTACAGGTTGACTATGATCTGATAATCATAATTTGTACTTAACACTCTATAGCCTGTAAAAACTTGCCACGTGTATAAATAGTTCTCCAAAATTATTAGCTCTTAAATTAAATCACGTAATTAGCCTTATTAATTATTAATTACATTAAAGCCTTTAAAATCATCAAATTTAATAATAACACATTATCTAAAATGTTCTTTTTATAGTTTTTTTTATTTTAGTAATATAGAATTCTATTCACATTTACTGTTACATTTACGTCAAATATATATATATATATATATAAAAGAAAAAATCCTTAAAGATCCCTATTTTAAAAGAAAGAACAACCCTTGATATAAATAGCTCGTAATCCAAACCCTCAACCCCCATCCACCTTTACCCTTGGCCACGGCCGCCACCATATGAGTTCTCTGTTATTGTTATTTTTGTCGGGTTTAAAGGGTGTTTGGCTAAGCTTATTTAAAATATCTTATAAACTCCTACATCTTATAAGATGTTTTTGGAGCTTATAAGATGTTGGATCTTATTTAAAAAATAAGTTGTTAAAGTGTTTGAATAAAATAATATCTTTTAACTTATAAGATGCTAGTAATGGCAATGTTGTAAATAAAATGATTAAAAATGAAGGTGCATGTGAAGATATTAAAAATAAGTTGGGAGTTTTTTACTTTTTTAAAAAGAGCTTATAAGCTCATAACATCTTATTTTTAGAGTCAATAAGATCTTTTTTGAAAAAATTTACCAAACACTTGGTAACTTCTTATAAGATGTTTTTAAGAACTTATAAGCTCACCCAAACACCCTCTTAGTTAGGTTAAGGAGCTTTAATTTCAACAACTCTAATATTAAATCTCCAATATAAGATCTAGAATCCGAAGGCCCTTCTCCCCTCTTCTTCGATTTTGTTACTGGGTCAAGACAATAGGGAAACAACGACTACAACAAAATCGAATCGCTTGGGGGATGAGGTTTGGTGAAGGCAGTGGAGAAGGGTTGGTGGCATGTTTGTCCTTGAACGAGACATCTCTTCTTTAGTTTTTAAAGGGCATTGGACGGTTGAAGAGTTCTTGAACGGGATGTTTGTTCTTCAGCTTTTGAGGAGATATTTGACGATGAAAGTTCTAATTTTTTATTCAGATTTCATGGTAAATAGGAATAGAATTGTTTATTATGCTGCTTGAACGGGACGTTGATCCCAGCTGCTGAATTTTCCCTGTTGCTTACCATCTCTTGTTGCTTACCTGCTTTTGCTTTGTGGTTTCGTGTTTCCTTTGCTTTGAACTTGATGAACTGGGATCTCTGGTTTTCGGGTTATAATATGCTTGTTTTCCTAAAAAAAAAAAAAAAGAAAAAGAAAAAGAAATTAATAGTTAATAAAGGAAATTACGTAATTTAATTAAAGAGGCAATGGTTTTGGAGAACTATTTACCCACATGGTGATTTTTTAGGAAGTATAAGATATTAAGTAAAAATAATGGTTATTGGACTATAACCAACCCGTAGTAGCTATGGTGGCACACTCGATGTATGTTTAAGTTTTCTATTAGATAAAATTAAAAATATTTATTTATGTTGAATGGTATAAGCTTTTCTTAATTTTTTAAATATTTTTATTTGAACTTATTATATAAAAAAAATGATTCAAAAAAAAACCTTGAAGAGAATCAAATCGAAAAGAGAAAAAAATTATAATTGAAGGAAAAAATAAAAGAGAAAAATAAATATTAAAAAATCTAAGGAAAAAAAAACTATTTTTATTATATTTGAAAATATCCTTGTAATTATCCTTAGAAATAGGATTAATTTTGTAAAAATACATTAGAAAACGTACCAAAATAACTACTTAAAAGTCTCATGTATTATATATAATAAAATAATAGTGTGTTTTCATATATTATGCCTAAAGTATCTCTTTATTACTGTGTCTTAATAAAATCCACAATCCAATAAAAAATCATAACTCATTAATTTATCTCTTTATATTAAGTATATTATTTTAAATATATTAAACAATTCTAATTACTAAATATACAAAAATTGAATTTGCATCATAATTTTTTTTTTTTTTAATGATAAGATACCCACGGTCATTGTTCATGGTGCACTCCGAGTAAATCTCGAATTCCCAGATCAATGTAATAGTCTGGAAACCATATGGACTAAGCAAGTTGCACAGGTAAATTATGTACAACAAGTTCATATATTTCAAGAGAAATTCAAACCTAGGTGACCCGTAAAAAATTTCACCGCCCAAGGCCCCAATCTAACTCGATTAGTTTGATTATTATATGGATGCTTCTATAAATATTGATAATATTATAATAGAGAAGCATCTATCCCGCGTGCTGAGAGATTTTTGGATTAGAAGCGTTTATCACCAGCCAAATAGGTTGCCCATGACGTAGAAATCTGACGTTTCGATGACGTTTTTTCTTTACTTTGCCTTTTTATTAATTCCTTTTTTTTTTAATAATTTCTTTCGCAGCCAATGATTTAAAATTAATATATTTTTTTGGTTAATTTCTGTATCACAGGAAAATAGGACTCATGGGTCCCGCCGGATTTGGAAACCATGCGCTGGTGGCGGGTGGTATTGTTAATCTGATTTAGTCGAAGATTTATGAATAATTTTTACTAATTAATCTATTTAATTTGGTTGATTTTAGTCAAAGAAATCGACGTGGGACCCCTTATTCCCTCGTGGCCTGACTAGTCTTATGATTTTCTAGTGGAAATGATTATAGATAATTAAAAACTTGGTCTGATTTTTTGGTCAAAAAGTATTAATTAATTTCTTCTAATTAATTTACTTAAAATTTGTATTCTTGCGATTGATTTTTAGTTTAAGAATACATTTTGCCTTCCTAGTGGAGAAAATGTCGGCTAAATAATTGTGTGGACATTCTATATTATCTCGAGCATCCCTTAAGCTACCAGAAATAGCAATCAAGTGACCCTTTGAACCCCAAGGGAAGTCTGGAAAAAACAAACAGAAAAAATAAAAGAAAAGAAAAGAAAAGAAAAGAAAAAGTAATTTATTCTTAACACCCCTTGAAATTTGATCCAATTAAAGAAATAGTTACTATGATTTGAAAAATTATAGTAACATTCTCTACTATTAATGAAAAACTTAATGGAGCCTATGACTCTATGTAATATTAGAATTAGAACCTCTAAAAATTTAAGCATGCTCGACTAATACAAGGGTCTATTTTCAATTTTCATTTAATATGTTATAATTTTTGGGGGGGATGAATTGCATTTTTACACATGTTCCACTTGTATTTTTTATCAATTGAACTATCGACATAGGTGTCATTATGATTTTGCAACCATAAGAATTATTTTTGTAATTAGACCAAATTATTTAAAGGATGTTAAGATAGTTATTCATAAAATCAAAATTAGTATTTCAATTATGGGAATGTATGGATATGTGTCTCTGTGTGCGTGTGCGTGTGTGCATGTGTGTATTTGTAGCGCTGCATCTAAATATATTTTAATCAAGTTGTGACAGATTCAATAAACCTATCGAACAAGAGAGGTGATGCAGACAAGGATTAAGGAAGCCTAAAACACGTTCTAATCAAGTTGTGGTAGGTTGAACTAGCACACCAATAGGAAGGGGGCGTTTGCAACTACTTATTATAAGCACTTATGTGATTATGAGCTGCCGAAAGCTATTTTTAAGTGTTTGGTTATATTGCTTCTGCTATAAGTTCTCTAAAAATAATCAACAATAAACTATAATCTCATAAGTAGCTTTGGGTCTGTTTATGGGTACCGTAAGCTATTTTTTTCATTAAAATAAGTAATTACAATTCCAAACAACATAACTCTTTGTTAACTTACAGGGAATTATTTTGATAATTTCCAAACATCACATACTTTTGATTATAATATGACTTTTTTCAACTTTCAGCGAAAGTAGGTGATTATACTTTTACATAAGTTATTGCAGACACCATCGAAGTGATTGTTGCCATACGGCTCAACACATTTAAGTAGAGATCCAGTGATCAATGTGAATTAGATAAAATGATAGAACATATATGATGAAACTACCAACTTAAGAAATTTAGATAAGTATTATTATGTATATAACAACTGAAAATTTTTTCCGTAAATTGCATCCAATTAAACCCTTGTGATTTCTCATATGACAAATAATCTCTGTGAATAAAAAAGTGCAACTTGGAAATGCCGTTCATTGACTTTCTATCAGTATTTTTCAAATACTTGCAGATTAAACATGTGCAATATGAAGACATCACATTTAGCTAAAATTTTGACTGGTACAGGACATTTTATCTAGTCATTGTTGATTATATGTGACCAATATTCGAGTTTATGGTTATAATATGTTGGTCCCAAATTATGTCACTATCAATTTATGTCTTTTTCAGCAATTTGTTGACGTAAATACATAAAACCAACGTAACTTTCTACCCACCAAATAAATTTGTTCACACCTATTTATTAATTAATATAATATATATATATATAAACCTCAAGTATTATAGTCTATTCTTTGTTCCTATTGAAGAAGATATTAGTTGAGCAAGACACTCAATGGATCGCTGTGGATTGGTATGCTGTATTAAATTTGTTATATTAATTTATAGTTTTATTAAACTGTAGAAATATATAATTAATCTTGAGTTTGGTAGTCTATATTAATTTATGGATAATTGTGGCGCCCCGGATCGCGATAGCACACCCGCCTCGCGGTCCGGAACGTCACTCGCGGTCGGACGAACATACTAATAACAAAAAACGGAATATGACATGCTCAAAACAAACTAAAACCATTGGAAATCTCATTCATACCAAAATGATCGTACATATTATACAATTTCCTCTAAAACATGCTCAACTATATATATTTACAAATCATTACACCAAAAATCTAGTTAAGCCATTACAAACTTGCTACTGTACCAAAACTTAAACCGATCGGGCTTGATCATGCAATGATTCACGGCTTAAGATCCTACATAATATATCGTGAAATCATGAGTCACACGACCCAGTAAAATTTATGGCATGAACAAGAAGCAAAGGAGTTCCAAACAATAGGCATATCAACAAACGGGACAAGAATGTGATTTCAATATACAATTCAGAACGGGCAAATCAAACTAATAACAAGAACATATATCACATTCAAGTAGTAAGGCAGATACAAGCGTTTGGTAGATCTATCACCCTTATATCCCCAATACAGTCATATAAAAATCCTTATCCCTCCACGCTCTTGAAAGAGCAATCAATACAATAAAGCACAGTCGACATTCGTGCTTTAGAATAATCCCTCAGAGCTCTAACTCCAGAGTCATCCGGATTATCCCACAAATGAAAATTCACATGGCTCGTATCGACAACCAAACGTTGCCCAATCCGATACTCATGTAAATCCCCTGGGCCCAACAGACAATCAGAACGATAGGCTAAGAACAATCAGAATAAAACAAGTGTACCAAAGTTGCGAAGCCATTGGCACGTCTTGATTGACTAATGGCAATTAAGTAATCAATTCGGAAGCTTAATCAATCATTCAGTTCAAACAAACGAGTATTAGACTATAGATTTGGGGAGTTTCATTTCGGAGTCATAGACAACATAGGGAGGTTAAGTACGGTACAAAAAAATTTAATTGGAAACAAATATTGAATTCAAACTTATTCGAATCATGTCTTGGTCTTAAATTAAGTAAATAATCATTTGAAAATAAACATTAAATTGAAACTCATTCAATGTGGGTATAGGGTTATGAAAATGTTCGTTTGAAATTATTCAATATTGATGAAATAAGTTGAAAAACAGGCCTAAAATATCCTAAACAACAAAAACACAAGTTTGGGAACTGTCGTGGCCGTGACCGTGTGCAAAAATGGGTGCGACCGTGGCACTATTCACTCGCGTGAACAGTGCCGTGAACAGTAAATATATTTTTTTTTCCAGTTTGTTTGATATATGTTCAGACCTCTCAAACCCAAATTTCAAGCCAAAAATCCAAATTTTACAATTTTAAATTCATTTTACAAGTTTTAGGGAGAAAATTCGATTTTGTGTTAACTTCTAGTTTGCTTTCATTTTCTTCTCAACTCTCCCATATTTTGTCCGATATCCAATATTCAATTCCCACCTAAAGCATAGTTAATAATTTTCACGAATTTTTGGAATTCAAGATGTTCATGTCAATGGTCTAGCACATATATATATACCAAGATAACCATATTCAACGGCAATGAAGTTCATAATATACAAAGATATCGACATGAACAACATACTCATAAACTCGAAAATCGAATATCACATGAAACATGAAACGGAACATGGAATCAAGAACAAGAGAGCAAAAACCATAAATCTTACTGTAGTCCTAAGATCGATTAAATGGGTTGTGAGTTCCAAGCTCCGATTTCTCTTTTGTATCAACACCTAAACAAGCACAAGCACCCATATTTAGCTCTATATTTCATATCAAAGCTATACTAACAAACCTCAAACCTAGCTTACCAAGTGCTAGAATGGAATCCCCTAGGTTTTCCTTAGTTTTCTTCAAGTTTTGGGTAAAAGTGTGAGTTGTGTGTTGTGAAAAGAGAGAGGGCCGAGAGTTTGAGAGAGATGGAGGGAGTGTTGAGATCAATTTTCAGATTTTGGAGGATTGTGGGAAGGCTCAAGACTCAAATCTCTTTTATTGAGTGCCAAATGAGCTTAGTCACAACTTTGTCATAATTAAGGGGGATGAGTTGTCTTCAAAAATCTTGCTTTTTCCTTCCAAAATCATGATTCTTCATGCCTAATCACCACTTTTCAGCTTTTGAGGCATAATTATCTAGCATATACATATAAAATTTTGGCTTATTTGATGTATGTATATATATATACACACATATATGGACTAAAGTTGGGAATTGTTTGGGCTTTCATTTGAATCAAATTGGGTCTAATTCGGGTCGAATTTTCGATTAATATCGAGGCCCAATCGAGATAAATGTATTTGGACACGTGATACGTGATTTGAAATAAAAATGTCGCTTGTTTTCATGAATTCGTTTTGAATTCCCAAAATTGGCGAATTTTGAAATTTTTACGTTAAGGAAATCCTTGAGTGTCACAATAATATTAAAATAATATATTTATATGTCTAATTAAGTGATTTGCAATCTTTACTAATTTGTCACTCTTAAATTGTAGACATGAATGCTTCTTTATAAAGTGTATTTCCTTTATGGAATTGTAATGTTAGGGATATTGTTTAAACTTTATCACATACTAATTAAGTTTCAGGGATGAGGTGATTAGGACTGTTAATTGATATTCGAGAATTCGATTACCATTCACATTCATATCCATTTTTATGAGATATTATTCATATCTATTTAAGTGGATATTATCCGTATTCGATTAGGATATATCATACTATAAATGAATACTAATATGGTAATCAAATATTCGATCAATTTAATATCCACTCCGAATACATATCCATTTAATATATCCATTTATATAATTGAGTGTATCCATGATTAATATCGGATAAATTATATTTAAAATATTACTATATATAAGATATTCTATGAACAAATTCATGTATTTTACATATATTAAATAATATTTTTATAAAATATCATAGATGTTATCTATTATACACAATATATTTTCATTTTTTTAACATTTTCTATTGTATTTTAAATATTATATATATTTAGAGTATGGACTTTTCGTCTTTTTATATTGTAAGTTGTATTTGGTTGGTCTTGTTAAATTGATTAAACCAACCGGGTATGGATATGGATAAAAATATCCAAAAAATATATATTTGAATATTGGGTATTAAAAATAACATACGGATATGGATACAATTCGAATAAATACAAAAAAAAAACATATAACTATAATCGGATACGGAGATATCCAAATCCACTTGAATCTGGTGAATACGGACATAGATATTGTTTTTCAATATCTGCCAAAAATAGATATGGATACGGATATCCAATAAATTAATCGAATACGAATATGAAAAATAATGTATCCAATCTGTTTAATATCCGTTTACACCCCTAGGTGATATTAGTAGCAAAAAAAAAAATAATAGTAGGGGATTATCCTTGTAGCAAACTGATCCGCTACTTAATATGGGATACCAAGTATAATCTATCCTTGTAATCTCTACTAAAAAGTCCCTAATTTATTTCATATATAAAGGATGCTCAAATTTTTGAAGAAAAAAATATATTATTAGCTCCGAAAACTATATTATCAATTCAACGACGATAATATACTTAATTGATAAATTATTTACAAATTATAATAATCCCCAAATGAACTTTTGTGAATATATATATATATATATGAAAAACAATACGCACTGTATTAACCTATGTCTTTTAAAAGAATATGCATATTAGCCCCTTGTGGGGAGGAGGTGAGCTTTATCTTTAAAAATATAAGGAGATATGATATTTGTTGTTTTTTCATAAG
>JACFYI010003625.1:254796-277210 GCA_014898755.1 Handroanthus guayacan | reverse complement strand
ATTTTACTGGGTCAGTGGACTCATGATTCCATAATATCATGTAGGTTTACAGACAGTGGATTCAGGAACTGAAACCCCGTGTTAGTATTTGATGTTCGCCATAGAATTGATGTATATAAGTATGTACTTGGGCCTGTACTATTTGATTTAAGATTTGTTAAGAATGTATAGATTGTCAGCTTGTAATAGCAAGGATATCCGAATGTGATATTTTGGTTTAGTTAAGTTCTCGTTTGAACCATGGATATGTTTAGCTTGTAAATTGGGTCTTGTAATGAATTTTGGAGATTTCAATCTGTAAATTTGGAACGATAAGTTATGAGATTGCATTTTAGAATTTTCAATGACCTGCAAATGGTAATTTCCTGTTGGGATTTAGTATGAATGCATTTGGTTAGTTCCTGTTTGATTTTTCGTATGATTATCCATCTGTGAGTAGCACTTCGGATCTTGGGGCGAAGAGCCCCGAAATTCGGGGTGTTACACTAATTATGTAGCGATCAATTGAGTATGGGATGTTGTGTATATATGTAGATATTGTTAGCTCATAGGGACTTTGGAACTTAGTGTATAATGTATTGTAAGTAGTGGTAGTGGTGGTACTAACTCGATATAGTTACTGATTTTTGCTTAAGCCGATATAGAAGCTTGGTAGAAAAATGACGATAGTTATTCGTCCATCTTCTTATAACTTTTACAGAAGGTCCTATAACCATTGTATTTTGTTTAATAAAGTAATGAATTTTAGTCAATGAAAGTATGGAATCTTTTGAGCCAACTTTTGACTTGGATTTTTAGAATTGTGCCGCTATATGTTTTATTCCATAAGTTCTTGCTATGAGTATAGGAAATCATGAATTATTATTAAAAATATTATTAACAAATTTCAGATAATTATGGCATCTAGTGGAACCACGTCTACGAATGAACCTTATAGAAAACGGGACCTAGACATGTATTATTTGAGGAATTCCAGGCACCTGAAACTCCCAATGAAGTAGAAAACACAGTACCACAATATAAATCCTGTGAACAAATACCCCCTACACGAAATGAACCTCATGAGCAAACACCTCCAAGAAATGAGCTAGCCGCGAAATAGCTTTTTACTTTGTTCCAACAAATAATAAATCAATGTCAACAACGAAATAATCAAGAGCGTGGGAATGAGGAAGAGGCACATGATAAGACATTGACAAGGTTCTTTCGATTTAATCCGCCTAAGTTTAAAGGCAAACCTGATGATTGGAAAGCAGAGACTTGGCTATTGGAAATTGAGAAAATTTTCGGGGTATTGAATTACACGGAACAACAAGTAAAATATGTCACTTTCCTCTTTGAAGGGGTGGCACACCAGTGGTGGCAAATGGTTGGGCGAAGATAGGTAAGAAACGAGGTTTAGGGGACTTGGGAAGAGTTGAGGATTGAATGTATGAGGAAATTTATCCCTCAAGTGGTTAAAGATATGCGAGAGAGGGAGTTCATGAATTTGATTCAAGGATCTTTTACAGGGGCCGAGTATGAGGCCGAATACAATTGGCCAATTCAATATGCGCTGCATATTCTTACGAATGAGGTGAAGAAAAGGAAAAGATTTATGGATGGCCTTAAGCCCGAGTTAAGGAAAGCTCTAGCCATCTGCAACCCCTCCAATTATGACAGCGCAGTTGATTAATCCCTAGAGTTAGAGGGGAGTTTTGAGAACTCCGTGAGATGGATGAGAATAGGAATGGAAGGTTGACTGGAAAATTTGATCAAGATAAAGGAAAGGAAGGTTTCTTTGAAAAAAAACCTAAGGCTATGACAGGGAATGCAGCACCAGCAGCCGATAGGGGCAAAGCTCCAGTAAATACGGGAAAAGAAAATTGTGGGTTCTATGGAGGTGTTTCACACACCGAGGATCAGTGTTAGAAAAAGTTAGGAAAGTGTTTTATCTGTGGACTATGATGCATGGATACTTCAAAAAATACAAAATGCAGTGTTGGACACGTCTAGGACACGAATACTTGAAGGATACGGGTCAGACACGATCGGACACGCCACGTGGCGTGTCGGGCATTAAAAATAATTAAAAAATTTAGATACGCAGGGGACACAGCTAGGATACATGTGGGCTACGACTAGGACACGGTTAGGACACGTGAGGGATACGGCGCACATGTTTTTATACGAATACAGCCTAAAAATACTATTTTTTTACGATTTTTATAAAATAATTGCACCTACCACCATTAATGCTTATAAATTAATAATTTTATAAGAAAAAATAATAAAAAGAAAAAAGTAAAAAAGTAAATAAACTAAGTGCAAACACACCACTCTAGACTCCCGTGGTCCCATTTTTTATTTAGTTCTCCCATTCTTTTATAGAAAAAGTTATCGAAGAATCTAGCATTAGCAATAACCAATATATTCCATTAGATTTATGATTAGATAATTTTCAATGATGAGATTAGTTAATTTACATCTTAAAACTTAAGTTGTTGGATTGTTAATTGTTATTAAATTCTTGTTTTTGTTGAAAATATACCTGATTCGATGTATCTATCATATATGTATATATGTATTTATCATATATATATAACATGAATATAATACATATTATTTATATATTATAAATATACTTATATTATAAATATATATTATAAACATATAAATATCATATATATAAAAATAATATATATATTTAGCCGTATCCCTAACCTGTCGTGTCCTGAAATTTTTGAAAAATTCGTATAGTCGTGTCTGTATCGTATCTTGTCCATGTCACCAGATCTGTATCCATGCATCATAGTCTGTGGAAGTATCCAACACGCGATGAAAGATTGCCCATGAAATTGCAGGAGTATGAATCCCAGGACACCAAACCAGCTTTAGCAAGGCGCGTCTAGACGTCCCCAAGTTAAAGCTCGAGCATTTACCTTAGTAGGAGAAGATGGAATGGACCATAACCAAGTGGTAGAAGGTAAGGTCCTAATTTAAAACTATTTGTGTAAAGCTTTATTTGACCCTGGTACTATACATTCTTTCATTTCAATTGATTGTGCAAAACGAATAGGCTTGAATGCAGAAAATATAAAAACTTCCTATGAAATCTATACTCCTGTAGGTGGATACTATGAAACCTATATTGGGTATCGAAATTGTCCTGTGAACATAGATAATCAAGAATTCATTGCTCATTTTATTAAACTACCAATACAGGATTATGATCTTATTTTAGGAATGGATTGGTTGTATCAAGCAGTAGTCGACTGTTTTGCTAAAACAGTCAAGTTGGACAGCAGAATTGGAGTAGGTGCAAACAGTATATCCGAAAACAATGATATCATTACTATTTTCGTTGTAAAGTCTAGAAAAATTATTAAGAAATTATGACAGGATTTTTTGGCCTATTTAATTAATAAATCCCAGGAAAAGGTTGAATTAAAAGACGTGAAGTTAGTTAGCGAATTTTCAGAAGTATTTCCTAAGGAGTTAGATTCACTACCTCCAGAATAAGAGATTGAGTTTGTTATAGAAACTTTTCCCTGGGCAGCACCGTTCTCAAAAACCCTATATAGAATGGCACCAGTGGAGTTGAAGGAGCTGAAGGAGCGATTACAGGAATTAATGGACAAGGATTTCATATGATCGAGTTCATCTCCTTGGAGAGCTCCGGTCTTGTTTGTGAAAAAGAAATATGGTATCTTGAGAATGTATATTGACTATCAGGAGTTAAACAAGGTGACCATTAAGAATAAATACCCTTTGCTGCACATTGATGAACTGTTTGATTACCTCCAAAGATCTACAATGTATTCGAAACTGGATTTGCACCAAGGGTGCTATCAACTGAAAATATGGGAAGTAGATATCTCCAAAACTGCATTTAATTCCCGTTATGGATATTTCGAGTTTATGGTAATGCCATTTGGATTGAAGAATGCTCCTGCAGCATTTATGGATTTAATGCATCGAGTATTTCGTCCATACCTTGATTGCTTTGTAGTGATTTTCATAAACAACATTCTGGCCTATTCAAAGTCAGAAAAGTAACATGAGAGGCATTTACAAATTGTTTTGCAAACTCTCAAACAGCATAAACTGTATACCAAATTCAGTAAATATAAATTCTGGCCAAAGAGAGTAACCTTTTGGGGGCATATAATTTTTCAAAATGGAGTTGACCCAGAAAAGGTAGAAGCGGGTCTCAATTGAAAAAGACCCGAGACCATTACCAAAATGAGAGGTTTTCTGGTATTAGTTGGGTATTGTTGAAAATTTCTCTAAACTAGCTGGTCCACTCACTAAGTTAACTCAGAAAGATCGACGGTTTGAGTAGGACCGACTGTGTGAGGAAAGTTTCTTGAAATTAAAAGAAAGAATGACACGAGCTCCAATACTCACACTACCCCATGGATCAAAAGAATTTACTGGATATACTGATGCCTCGTAGGAAGGTTTAGGATGTGTGCTAATGCAGAACAATAAAGTGATCGTGTAAGCCTCAAGAAAGTTGAAAAATCATTAGCAGAATTACCCTACTTATGATTTGGAATTGGCGGCAATAGTTTTTGCCTTGGCAAAATGGAACCATTGTTTATATAGAGCCAAAGTAGAGATCTATACGGATCACCAAAGCCTCAAGAATATTTTCAATCAGAAAAATCTAAATTTGAGGCAGTGACGGTGGATGGAATATTTGGAAGATTATGACTTCACTATCACTTACCATCCTGGCAAGGCAAATATCATTGCCGATGCTTTGAGTCGAAAAGGAAAATTGGCAAGCCTGAACATATACTCCAAGCTGTACAGTGAGATTTTAAAGGCCCAATAAAAGACGAATGTGTGCGAAAGCTTAAAGCTACAATGGGGTCCGACTTCAGAATTGACACCAATGGATTACTGCGATTTAAAAATAAGGTGTGTGTCCCGACGGGAATGCGGGAAAGATTGCTATTTGCAATACATCAAACTAAATATTCAGTACATCCCGGAGCAACGAAAATGTACGAGGACCTAAAACAAAAGTTTTGGTGGGAAGGGATGAAAAGAGATATCACCAAATACATCCAAAAGTGTTTACCTTGTCAATTGGTGAAAGCGGAGCACCAAAGAGCATCTGGGAGATTGCAACCACTTCCAATCCCAAGTTGGAAGTGGGATCAAATTACTATGGACTTTATAGTAAGTCTACCTGTTGTAAAAGGAAGAAGTGATACTATCTGGATAGTAATTGAGAGGCTTACAAAGTCGGCACATTTCCTACCTATCAAAACTCAACATAATGTTGAAAAACTCGCCGAGATCTATATCAAGGAGATAATACGGTTACATGAAATTTCTCAGAGTATTGTCTCCGACAAAGATCCAAAATTTATGGCGAGATTGTGGAGGAGTTTACAAGAGCAATTGGGGACAAGGCTGTCGTTCAGTACAATAGCTCATCCTCAAACTGACGGCCAATCAAAATGGGTAATTCGAATACTGGAGACATGTTGCGGGCTTGTGCTTTGAATTTTCCTAGAAATTGGGATGAGCATCTATATTTGGTACAGTTCGCCTACAATAACAGTTATCAAGATTCCATTCAGATAGCGCCTTATGAAGCTTTGTATGGGCGAAAATGTAGGTCACCTTTACATTGGGATCTGGGCAAGATAAAGGGCATTTCAGGAGCAGAAAAAGACAAACTACAGTCTGAGATGATACAAGAGGCAATTGATAAAATCCATATAATCAAGGAAAATATAAAAACGGCCCAGTATCGTCAGAAAAATTATATGGACAAGCAATGAAAAGATCTAGAGTTTGACATTAGGGACCAAGTGTTCCTAAAAGTCACACTAGAAAAAGGGATTCGTAGGATGGAAAAGAGTGAAAAGTTAGCCTCGAGATATACAGGACCCTTCGAAATCACCGAGTGCATTGGTCCAGTGGCGTATAGACTAAATCTTCTACTAAACCTCAAAGGGATCCATGACGTCTTCCATGTATTCCAGTTAAAAAAATATTATCCAGACCCTTCGCATATCATAGAACATCTCCATGTACCTCTCCAAAGTGATCTAACATATATAGAACAGCCCGATTGTATCCTAAATTACCAAGTCCGAGAGCTTAGAAATCAAAGGATGCCCAAAGTTAAAGTCATTTGGAGAAACCAAAAGATCGAAGAGACCACCTAGGAGCATGAAGACGAAATGTGGGAAAAATATCCTCGTCTGCTTGAATAAAGGTATATATCTAGGGATCAGATTTTTTTAGGAGGGGAGAGTGTAACAACCCAAAAATTTTTTTAATTAAATTTTTATATTCTCGATTTTAATCAGTAAATATTTTTCTTAAATTTTTTATATTTTTCTCACAACTAAAATATTTTATCGCATTTAAAAAATTTTCTTTCACACGAAAATTATCATATATATTATTTTAACCCAAAATTTGAGCCTAATTGTGCCAAAACCCAACCCAATATACTACAATATATATATATATAGATATATACAAATATACATACAATCAACCACACACACACTAGCTTAGGGGAGACGTTTTCTTCATTTTACCAACCTTCCTTACTAAGTTATGGGAACTGTCTCACTAAGTTATGAGAACTTCATCACTAAGTTATGGGAACTTCCTCACTAAGTCATGTGAAATTTCCTCACAAAGCTAAGTTGGAAGAAAAATTGAAAAACTTGGCCACTAGGTTTTTTCTTTATAAATAGGATTGGATGGGAACTTTGCAAGATATCCTTGTCAAATTTTACTCTATACACACAAACATTTTCAATCATCTTCTTCAATCTCCAAAAGTCTATAAGCTTTGAGAGTGGAATGCTTAGAAGATACACTCTCTCACTTAGGAATTTCGGGTAAGCTCTAAAGGAATTAAATTAGCTTATGACTTGAGAAATTGATGAAAGTATGATATTCATATGGTTTTGATAGGCTGTGGTATTAGGACTTTTGGACGCCACCCACCAAAATTTAAAGTTTAGAACTCAAGATAAGAGTTATGGCTATAATTTTCTTGACCCTATGTTCTTGTTATTGCCAATGATCTAATGTTCCATTTATTTGAATTCATTGTTGAATGTTGGATTTGATTGAAATCTTGTAATGAAACCTTGAGCCCTAGCCTTATTTAACCATAATCATGGAAGCATTGGACTTAAAAATTCAAACGATGTTTTAAAATATTGGTTTTATTGTTTAAAGCATTTTTACCATGAAAATTTTAGGATAAACTTGGAGAACTTTTAGTTGAGGAAATAAGTGGAGTAGTGAACTTAAAATTGAAAAATTCCTTAAATTATTTTGTTTTGGGATCATGAAGTTCAAAACTAGCTTTTTACCAAATTTTTGGATTTTATCTTTTTTGCTAATTTAAGTCCATATCTCACTCATTTAAAATGGTCTAGAACTTCAAAATGATTTTCTCAAGTCTAAGGCTCAAATCGAAATGTTAAGCTTAATATTCACTTTTATCTATGTATCATTGGAATATCTAGTATATGCCTATCCTTTTAAACCCTATGCATGAATGTTGGACTCGAGAGCCATCGATGAGACAACTGGTGGTATTGGGCCGTTGGTTTGTTCCCTGCAGGGTTATCCCATTCGATAGTTCCAAGGGAACCTAGAGATAGATTTCTAAAGAGCTAGTCCTTGGAATGCGGTTAACCGTGCCTAATGTATGAATGACTTTCCTCGAGCGACCACTCGAGTAAGCAAATGGAAGGACAAGGGTTTAATGTTTTATATTAAAGTTATAAGGGTAATAGATTTATCAAAAACTAGTCCTACCATTATCACTTGCTTGTTCATGAATCACAGTGGGCTTCTGAACCATTTAAATGTATTCACCTTATGAATTCCTTATCTCTAAATATGTCATTGAATTCATAAATTATTATTTGGCTTGTCTATTACTTCATAACCATTCCCTTTCTATTAGTCATGATTCTTACTAAGTCAGTGGACTTATGATTTCATGATTTACTCTATGCAGGGAATTGAGTTCAGGGTGGTCCTGACAAAATGTGGAGAACTTTAGATTTTATTTTGCTATTATGGGTTGTGTAAAATAATTGAGAATTTTGGTAGGTGTTTGATATATATATATACATATCGAGTTTTGGCATTGATTTTGTAGTAATAGGCTATGAAAGATCATATGTAGCTCTTGTGAGACTTGGTATGTACTTATGAAGTTTTGGAACATATTTATAAGTGATTATGGAATGAAAGTACTGTTATTGAAATTTTGAATTTGAGGCATTTAATATAGTTACTGTACCCATAGGCAACGATCTCAACCTAGAGGCGGAAGCTCTAGGACTCGGAGGCGTTACATCCAGCCTTAACCGCTTCAATTTTTTCTAAAAAAAATTAATTACTTTGAAAATTAGGTCGACTCGAAACTTGACTCGATGTTTATTAGGTTGAGTTAAGGTTAAATACTTTCAAGTTGTCATGCAGTTGGATTGGGTTAGGATTGACAAAATTTATGTTTTACCTTTATTTGAAACCAAAATGAACCCACTTGCCTGGCACGAATTGCCAGCCCTATTAATAATCTAGTATTTGGCAATTATCTTTATAATTTTTATTTCTACAATATGACCAATTTCCCAATCATCGTAGCTAGGCTATCCTAGACTTGAATCAAAGACCTCGCTCGCGAAGTAAATCATTACACCTACGATCTTTGGGAGAGAATCGATAGATTCCTTTCCAAGAGTAAGGTCGAATCAATTGGTTGAAAAGCCTGAAAGAGAACATTGTTTTGGGGGAGTGATTCATCCTTCTCGAATGCAACATGCAGTGACCATGCCTGGGATTATTTACCAAAAACATAGGTCTTCGCAAAGTTGATAAGACCCTGTAGGGGGGCTGACGCTTGCCCAGTGCCGGAAGGTTAAGGAAGTTGATGACTTGATGACGGGAGAGCTAGCGACCGAAGCCCCAATGAATGGTAACTAAAGCCCCAATGAATGGTGACCGTAACTATAATGATCCTAAGGTAGCGAAATTCCTTGTCGGGAAATCTGGTTCTTTCCAGAATTTGTGTTACTTAATAATGCATATAAAATGCAACCTTGGCTTATACCAAGCAAATTAATTCTTAGGAAACTTATATACTATAGCATTTATAGATAATGTATTGCCAAAATGGAAGTTCATTTGATGAATGTGGCAATTTGGGTAAGAGAAAAGTGTGTACGGTTTTATTTTTCAACAGAGATAATTATCTCAACATCTTATTGGATAAATGGGATTTGACATGATAAAAATCCTCATTATAATTTAAAAAATTACAGTAATATTTCCTATATATTATAATTAGATCTCTTTATATTGTAACAAGTTGGTCGAAATAAAGTACTATAAATAGACCTCCTATTAATCTAACAATGGAAAATATTACTATAATTTTCAAACTTTTGATAATTGAGCAAAATTTGGGTGAGTGTTGAAGTAATTATCCCATTTCGAAGGACATATTTTTTGGTGGTTGGACTGTGACGTGGGCCTATATGTTCGAATGCATTTGGTTCTTCATTTACAAAATTTTATTTAGAAAATTTATCAGCAAATAATTCCAAAATATGCTAAGTACTTGGGATTTCTTTTTGGGATCAACCGCCAATCCAAATAATCAGGGACGTGATTTGCCAAACCAATAGCTAGAGTTTGAATTCGACCTAAGAGACCCCTCTCCTAATATTCTCAGGATCAACTACCAACTCAAATGATCAAAGATGTGATTTGCCATATCAATGACTTGAGTTTGACTCCAACCTAAAACACCGCTCCCCTAATATTCTCATCACTATAGTCTCACAAAAAAAAAAAAAAAAGGAAAAATGAATCTTTTATTGAGTTAGAAATCCATTGTGTGTATGTGACTTAGTGATAAAGTACCTTGAAAATGAGTTACTGGCATGTTATTTTTCACATAGTTTTTGGACACAGAAAGTCATCCGTCATAACTACAAATAAATATAACATGATTGATAAAAATTGTATTACAATTTGGAGTATTGTCACTAATAATATACAAAGATGGCTTTTATTTATTTATTTATTTTATAGGAATATGCCTTACGTAAGAATAATTTTTGTTTTGTCACAATACAACTTAATATGGACAAAATTCAATGATTTTAATTATGAATATGGACAATTATTGACAAGAGCATTGTTACAATCTAGCAACAACAAAAATTGAAACCACAAATTGTGTCAAAATTCTCATCATCCCTATGTTGTTATTATGCATGTATCACTACTTATTAATGATAACAATATAAAGACAATGGTTATCTCTATTAAGTTTATTGAAACCATAATTATTTTTTATATAAAATTTGTCATAGTACCACTCGTATCATTCGTAAGGATAATCTCATTGTCCTTCACCACATCTTCTTATTCTTTCTTTCTTTCATTTTTTTTTTTTTTTTGGAACATTTTTAGCACAACTATGAAAGCAACATTTTGATTCGAAATAAAAAAATAAAAAATAAAAATTTTTGAAAGCGAAATTGCAAAGTATAGCCAATATTATATAGGGTTAAATGCAATTACAGCCATTGAACTTTTGTCTTTTGACACTCATCCGTCAAATCTTATAATTTTTGGGAATGATACCCTTTCCATGCCATTTAAGAATCCATTTTGCCATTCTAGTGGAGAAAATGTCGGCTAAATAATTGTGAGGATATTCTATATTATTTCTAGCATCCCTTAAGCTGCGAGAAATAGCAGTTAGGTCTTTTTTGAACCCTACAGACAAGTCTGATATATCAGGAAAGCAAAAAAAAAAAAAAAAAAAGAGGAGAGAGAGTGGTTAACTCTAACACCCCTTGAAATTTAGTCTAATTAAAAAAAAAATTACTGTAATTTAAAAATTATAATGACATCCTCTACTATTAGTTTAGCGGATGGAAAATTTAGTGGAACCTATGACTCTATGTAATATTAGAATTAGAACCTCTAAAAATTTAAGCATGCTTGACTAATATAAAGGTGTACTTTTAATGCTCATTCGATATATTAGAATTTTACGGGATTAGAATTGCATTTTTATGCAAGTTCCATTCGATTTTTTATTGAACTTACTGCACAATAATCTAATATGAATGACAAAAATGTGTGACAACATAAAAATTTCTAATAATATTAGGTATTAAGTGACAATAACTTTTATTTATTTTGTCACGAATTATATATTTTTGGTGACAATAACTTTTTTATTGTCACCATATAGCTCATTAGTGATAAATAGTGTTTTAAATTGTTAGTCATTATACATATGTCACTAATAGTCAATAGTGAAAATATATAAACATTTTATTGCCGTTAAGTTTGTTAAAATCCTTTCTTTTTTTGTGACAAAATATATTTTTTGTCATATTTATATAGAATTAGTGACAATATTTATATTGTTACTCAATTTTTTTTATCACTTTTGCCATATATATATATATATATATACATAGAATAGCTAACGACATAGGTGTTATTATAATTTCTCCAACCATAAAAGTTATTTTTCTAATTAGACCAAACTTCAAGGATTTTAAGATAATTATTCCTAAAATTAAATTAGTATTTCAATGATGGGAATGTACGGATATTTACGTTTGGAATACTGCATCTAAACAAATTTTAATCAAGTTGTGATGGATTGAATCAACTCGTTGAATAAGAGAGATTATGCAGAAGGTGTTGATGAAACCTAAAACACATTCTAACTAAGCTATGGTGGACAGAACTAGGACACCAGTAGGAAGTGGATATTGCCATACAGCTCGACACATTTAAGCAAAGTGATCAACGTGAACTAAGTAAAATGATGAAACTACAAACTAAAGAAATTTAGATAATTATTGTTATGTGCATAACAACTAAAGAAATTTTTGTTAAATTACATTCGATTATACTCTTGTGATTTATCATAGAGTTTTTTGCAATATACCCCCTATGTTATACGTAATTGGCAAATTGAACCCTAATTAGCATATAAAACCCTTTGAAAAAAATTAATTATCTCACCGCTCCCTACGTTATTTTACACTATTTAGACCCTTCAAATGACAATATTACCCTTTTATTTCCATGCAAAAAATTGGTCTTTTTTACAATATAGGTTTTTCTCACTAATCTTTTTAACACAAGGTTTTGTTTGCCAATTTTTTTTAATATAGGATTTTTCTTGCTATGGTCGATATTGTTGGTGCACTATGGGTATTCGTGCCAATTTTATAACATAGGATTTTTCTTGTCAATTTATTTAAACACGGAGTTTTTCTTGCAAGATACAGGGGTAAAATGGACAATCTAGCCCGAAAAAACCAATAACTTTCGCACCACAAGGCAATTATCACTAACTCTAGGGACGAAGGGATTTTTTTGCCAGTTAAAAGTTTTACGAGGTTTAATTTGCCAATTATTTTTTCATAGAGTCTGTTTTGTCAATGTAATGCCCCAGAGTATTAGAGCATCCGCTCCTAGGTTAGAGACGCTACTCATGAATGGAAACTAACTAAAAATCATAAATAGAAAATTCAAATCGCATTTGTACTTAATATCTCAAAACAATCCATAATTTACAACCCAATTTTTTCCAAAATTACATCATAAAATCCACAATACAAACTAACCATACTTAAACTCTCATACAAGTTCAACTTACCAACTACATCAACATGTACAAAATGCAAAATACAAAATCCTAACATGAAGTTCTTCCTAACCTCCAATCATCTAAGCTAATTATCTACATGGTAATTTTGGAATTATAAGTCCACCGACCCAACAAGTTTTATGGCATAAAAAAGACGGACGATATGATGAAAGGAAGCAGAATTCAACAAAAATCGAACCATGAATGTGATTTGCAACAAATCGAAATAATCAAGACGATCATGCAAAACAAAAAAGCTTAAATTAATATCACATTCATGTCAATCAAATATATAAAACTGAAACTAATATTTGGTGGATCTATTACCTTTATAATTTCAACAAAACGTAAATATGCCTTATCCCTCTAAATTTGCTCACTCTTGTGACCACTCGAGCAGCACAAACAAACTTTGAGGCACGATCGACTGCGTGCCTTAAAATAGCCTTTTGGAGTCCTAACTCCAGTATTCCTCAGGACTACCCAACGGACAGGAATTTTTAAGGGTTCAGATCAACAATCCAATATCGCCCAATTCGAATCCACTTGAAAATTTCACAAGGCCCAACGAATATGCATATAGGTTCAGAATAGACAAATAGATTCAAGCATATAAAATCAATCAGGTCACATATTTAAATAACAAACGAATACAACGAACGGTTTGGATTAGGCCTCGGACTTAGGAAAAATCATTTTGAAGTCTTAAAATATCTTAAAGAAGTTAAATATGGGCTTGGATTAGTAAAACGAAGTCAAAATGTAAATATTTTGTAACTAGAATGGGCACTTGAGCGCTCAAATAGGTGCTCCAATGCCCAAATAGTGTTTTAGCTACTGAAATTTGGGCACCCAAGCGCCAAAATAGCATTTTTCGTCTTGAGCGGGCGCTCGAGCGCTCAAATAATAATTTGTTTACTGGAATCCGGGCGAGCACTTGGTCACTCGAGCACCCAAGTGGTTTTTTTCCTACTTTTAAATCTGATTTTTCCAATAGCTCTTTTTAAATATTTTCTTTTAAAATCCAAGCCACAAGTTTTAAATTTACAAGTTTTATGAGATATGTTTCACAAGTCGAACAAATCGATTTTTGAAGTTTAGTTACGGTTCTTCCTCATGTCCACGGTCCAAATCTATTCCAAGGTCAAGATAAGGATATCAAGGATGCTCAAGGAGTCATTAGTTTCCATTTCAAGAAGTTTTAAGCTTATGAACATAATGGATCAACAATAATAACATATATAAGCTCATTTCACATTTAAACACATGAAACATGGATATTCAACCAATAAGTAATCTAATCAGCCAAAGACACAAGAAAATCATAAAACTTATATTAGGTCTTAAGTTCTTAAATGGTAGTGTTGATGGTTCCAAGTCTTAAAGTTAAACACCTAAGCCAAAATCAAAATCAAAATCAAGCACGTTTGCTAGGCTATCATTCCAACCTTAAATCTCCCATTTAAGCTTTAGATGCAGAATTCTTCTTACAATCATCCCACTTACCTAGTACAAATAACAGTGCATCCCCTTTACTCTTTCCGCTTTTGCAAATGTTGATGAAATTGCATTAGTTATATATGTTTTCTCCTAAGTAAAAATATAAATATGTGTGCGTATATGTAGTGAAAGCTTTAAGTTCAAGTTCAAGTGGGGAAGCTTTAAGTTGCTAGAGAGAGAGAGCTTGTATGCAAATGTAGAAAAAGATCAATTTCATTACCCACCCTATTTATAGAGCTACAAAAAGGCTCCTAGGAAAATAGAAATTTGTAGGGACTTGTAGGTAATTTTACAAAGCTTCTTGGAGAAGCTTGAGCTTAGATTGATGGGGTTGGTAGAAACTTTCCCAAAAATAGGGAAGCTGTCGATTTTTGCAGCTGCCATATCTCCTTCTTTTTTTTTGAAATGTTAGATTTGGACTTCCACTTGTTGGGCTAAAGTTTGAGTGAAATTGGGCCAAATTTTGGGCCCATTTGGCTTGTTTTGGGCTGAAATGATGCATAAACATTGTTCCGAATATAAGAGAAATTTTTCGGATGCAAAAGAATTATTTTGGCAAAAAAATTTTTTTGTGATTGCGAAAATGATTTATCGTTTGAAAAACGAAATGTTAAAATCTTAATTAGGAAAATTTTCGGAGTGTTATACTCTCTCTCCCTTAAGAGAATTTGGTCCCTAGATTCATACCTTATTCGAATAGGTGAGGATTCTTGTCCCATATTTCATCCTCATGTTCCCAAGTGGCTTATTCTACTTTCTGATTTTTCCAAAGCACCGTAACTTGAGGTATCCTACTATTCCTAAGCTCACAAACTTGAAAATCTAGAGTACAAATAAGTTGCACTACATACGTAAAGTCACTTTAGAGGGGAACGTCAAAGTGTTCAATGATATGTGAGGGATAAGGGTGGTACTTTTGCAACTGAGAGATATGGAACACATTGTGAATCCTAGTAAGATTTAGCAAAAGATCCAGTCGATATTGTAATGCCCCGAGATCCTAGTGCACTTCCGTCCTAGTTTTCGCGACATTACTCACATGTAAAGATATCTAACTAAATAATAAAATCAACAAGAATACAATAGCTAAATAAAACTCATCTTAACTTAACTTATAATTTACATAAAATGTACAATATTAATTGCACACTGCTAACTATCTTACAAACCACAATTTACATCATGTACAATATTATTTTACAACTCATAATTTGCATAATTCCAAAAGTTTCAAGCCACTAAGTATAAGCTACCTTTTCATAATCCTAACTATAAGCTAACTAACTATTACAGAAATTGGCAACAAAAGGGAAAAAAAAAATCTCTAATCGACCTGTTCACCATATAATAAAGTGTCAGTGGCCACAGTCCATTCACCCGGCACTCTAATTATTAGGAAATATACATGGACCATAAACTCATTGCGTGTATCGCGGGTATGGTCATGAACAATAAAAGACAAATTATAGCACAAATGCATCTCTCCAAATTTATTTGTCTACACATGGCGATAGATCATGATCATGATATTAGACTAAAGAGAATGATGGTTTTCGGAGTACAAGTGATCATTAGGGATAAAATTATTGGCATGCATAGCTAAAGAAGTAATCCAACGCATTCAAATCATAGATCAAAATTGAAACTTTAATATGAATGTCAAAATGAATTAAGCTGAACTATTATTTGGTAGATCTGTCACCCTTATGTTGTCAAAATAATAACAATTTTCTTATTCCTCCAATTGCCTTTTGGGTGACAGCCCGAATTAGGCCATTAAATATTAGGCACTGTCGACCGTGTGCTAAGTATAACTATTTGAAAATCTACCTTCAAGTTCCTTCCTAGTTACCTCAACGTTAGGAAAATCTTAACGGTAAGGTCGACGTGTTGTAAAGCCCAACCAATCCCCCCTAAGGTTCTCGAGGCCCAACATTCATGTATTTAGGCTATCAATAGAAAATATGACTTGGAACTTTCAAGCAATCAAACTATGGTATTGAAATTCATGAAATTCGGTGCAAAAATTTAGGAGATGAGATTTTAAGAAGTTGTTTTGGTGAAGAACGTTAGTAGGTCAAGTTTTATATGTTTATGTTGCGGCAGTGGACTTCTCGGCCATTTTAAAGATATATTCTAATGAGTCAAAATTGGCAATTGGTTTTAAACTATCTAGACTCGACAAGTTTTCCAAACGTGATTTTATATTGAAAATCTAACAAGCAGTTTTTCAGTTATAAAATTTTTAAATTGACCTAAGATTCCACCGTAATCCTTGGTCAATTTGGCAGGTTGAGTTCTTAAAATATTTTTGGGTGTGTTTCTCTATATTTTTCAGTATTTCTTAAGCCTAGACATTATTTTCCAACTGTTAACTTTGGGGCTGATTTGGTGAAGGAAAGATTGGTTTTGAAATTTTAAAAGTAAAGGATGTTGCAAGGTTTACTCCAATAGATCCCCTGATCCCTGGGTAATCTGGCAAGTTCGGTTCTAAAGGTGTTTTTGGTCATTTTTCTCCATAATTTTGAGCGGTTCGTAATCTAACACTAACTACACTCGATAAGATTTCAAAATGTATATTTTATGGGTCTTTTGGATGTGAGGAAGTCAAGTTACAAATTTTTTAAATTGAGGGTATGACAGACCCCTCCTCTATTTTGGCCGAAGTGGCAGGTTATGTTCAAATGGATTTATCGACCATCTCCCTTATTGTTTTCGGGTGATTTTTCCTAAAAATATCTAGACTCGATAAGATTTTCAACAGTATTTTATATAAAATTTTTGGAGTAGTATAAGCAAGGTTTTCAAATTTTCGAAGCGATGTATGTGCACTGGCAGTAGATACCCGAGAACAAAATCATGTTTTCAAAACTTCACTTAATTCATAAAATTATCTAGTGACAAATTCTAAGTGTGATGATCCAATAAATCTCCTATAACCAGCAAGCTCATACTCATGATTCTTTCTACAAAGCTTAACCAAATTCATCAACAATCAACACAATAGCTCATCATATGTCTAAAGGCAATTAAAAAAGCATAAGCAACAAAATGACATAATAATTTGATCATAGCCATGGAGTGTTTCAATAGAGAGTCATGAGTCAAGATTTAAACAAATTTAAGAGAGGGTAAATCATGATTTTTACCTCTATTGCTTTCCAAATACACAAAAGTTCCAACGATTTCCTTCAAGCTTCAAGAGGCTCCTAACAATCACGGAAGAACTACTTAGAACTCATTTAAACATAAGCTAATATTTACTTAAAACTTAACTTAAACTTACGAAACTTAGTGATCAAGGTAAGAGGACAGGTCCCTTATCAATTCCCTTTAATTTGTTTGATGAAAATATGGATGAAAGTTAGAAGAAAATTTATTCTTTTTCACTCCCTTAACTCTCGGCCAAGTGAAGAAAAGGAAGACAAAGTGTAATTTTTTTCTTCTCTCACTCCTTATGCATATACATACATAAGGGATATATGACAATAGTGAGTACATGTCATTTAAAGTTGGAAATGATGGTGTAGGTTGATTAAGTGTGGTGAGTTGGACAACATTGGAGATTTATCTTTTAATTTCAACACATGCTCTTATCCCCAATTTTGTCTTCACCTAGTAAATGTGTTATGCCTGTGGCTGAGTGGGGCTAGATTTTCTTTTTTTTCTTTTTTCAAAAATTAAAAATGGACTTGGGCTTTTAAAATTTGATAAAGTCTTTGGGCTTCAATTCTTCGATCAATTATGCATTTATTTGGGCTTGAAATAATATTTTTGATCTACATTTGGTTGAATAAAATTTTCGAGTGCTAAATCGAAATATTTTTGCCATTTTAAAATTTTTCGAAAAATAACGATTAAAGTCATTTAAAACGCGTTAGGTTTTAAATTTTGAAATTTAGGGGTTGAAATGCAATTCAAAAAATCTTTTGGACTTAAAATATTATTTTTGAAGTTATTAAGATGCTTTTGATAAATTTTAGGCTGAAAGAAATTTTTGAAATAAACTTTTCTTTTTCGAGAAATTTAACAGTAAAGAAAATCGGGAGGATTTCAAATTGAAAGGCAAATAAATTCTCGGATGAAAAGAAAATTATTTAATTAAGATTAAAAGAAATTTTGGATTGTCACAGATACACTATAGGGCCAATCCGCTCTGTGATCTTGAAAGGTCATGTGTATTTAGGGTTTAATTTTTCACTCTTGTCCATTCTCCGGATTTCCTTCTGCGAAGCGACTTTTAGAAATACTTTATCTCCGACGTTGAATTTCAAGTCCTTTTTTCGCTTATTAGCATAGCTCTTCTGGCGATTGTAAATTGTTTTCATATTTTTCTTGATAATTTGGATTTTGTTTATCGTCTCTTGTATCAGTTCAAGTCACAGAGCGCCATTTTCTTTACTCGACATGTTCCTAACTTCATCTAGATCCCAATGAAGAAGTGATCTACATCTTCTATCATATAATGCTTTGTACAATCCCATCTAGATGGAGACTTGATAACTATTATTGTAGGCAAATTCTACCAAACGTAGATGCCTATCCTAGTTTCCAGAAAAATTCAGGATACATGCTCGCGACAAGTCCTCCAAAATTTGAATTATCCTTTCTGACTGACCATCAGTCTGGGGATGAGCAACAGTACTGAAAAGTAATTTCGCCCGCAGATATCCTGGTAGGCTCCTCCATAGTCTTGTCATAAATTTTAAATCTCTGTTAGAGACGATAATCTAAGGAATTCCATGTAACCGTACTATCTCCTTTATGTAGATCTTGGTGAGTTTTTCAATATTGTACTAGATTTTGACAGGCAAAAAATGTGCCGACTTTGTAAGTCTATCAATTATAACCTAAATACCATCACACTCTCCTCATACAATAGGTACACTTGTCACGAAGTTCATGGTAATCTGATCCCACTTTCAACTTAGGATTGGAAAAGATTATAACTTCCCAAATAGTTGCTGATATTTTGCTTTCACAAATTGGCAGGTCAAGCATTTTTGAATATATTCAGCTACGTCCTTCTTCATTCCTTCCCACCAAAACTTCTGTTTTAAGTCTCTATACATCTTTGTTCCTCTAGAATGTACCGAAAACTTAGTTTGATGTGCTACAGATAGCCCTCTTTCTCTCATTGTTGCAGGAGCGCATGCCCGATTTCTAAACCATAATGACTCATCTGCATTAATCCTAAAATCGGGTCTCATTTCAACTTTTAACTTCTGAACCCAGTCATCTCCTTCTTGGACTTTTAGGATCTCACTGAACAGTTCTGGGTATATGCTTAGATTGTCTATCTTTCCTTTCCGGCTTAGGGCATCGGCAACTAAAATTGCTTTTCTCGGATGGTAGGTGATTGTAAAATCATAATCTTCCAAGAATTCCATCCAATGCCATTGCCTTAGATTTAAGTTTTTCTGACTAAATATATACCTTCGGCTCTTATAATCAGTAAAAACTTTAATTTTAGCTCCATATAAATAGTAACGCCATTTTACTAAGGCAAAGACTATAGCTGCCAATTCTAAATCATGAATAGGATAGTTCAACTCATGATTTTTTAACTTTCTTGATGCGTAAGCAATCACTTTGCCTTTCTGCATTAAAACACATTCTTTTGAGGTATCAGTATACGCAGTAAATTCTTCTGACCTGTCAGGTAGTGCAAGTATTGGAGCTGTTGTCAATTTTTCCTTAAACTCCAAGAAACTTATCTCACACTGTTGGTCCCAATCAAAATGTTGATCTTTTTAGGTCAGTTTTGTAAGTGGTCTAACAAACTTAGAGAAGTTCTGGATAAATTTTTGGTAACATCCAACTAATCTCAAAAAACTTCTCATTTCCATAACGGTCTCAGGTCTTTTCCAATTGAGAACCTCTTTGACCTTTTTCTAGATCTACTTTAAGTCCATTTCAAGATATTATATATCCCAAAAAAAGTCATTCTCTTCAACCAAAATTCATATTTGTTGAATTTGGCATACAACTTATGCTCTTTTAAAGTTTGAGGAGCGATTTGCAAATGTCCTTCATGCTCCTTTTTCGACTTCGAATAGACTTAAATGTCATCTACGAATATTACCACAAAGCAATCGAGGTATGGGCGGAACACTCGATGCATTAAATCCATGAATGCTATAGGAGTATTTGTTAATCCAAAGGATATCACCACAAACTCCAAATTACCATAATAGGAATTAAATGCAGTTTTTAATACACTGCTTCCGTATTTTTAATTGATAATACCCTTACTATAAATCCAACTTAGAGTATATAGCAGACTCCTAAAGATGATCAAACAATTCATCAATAAGAGATGTGGGGTATTTATTCTTAATAATCACTTTATTTAACTCCCTACAATGAATATACATTTTAGTGACCTATCTTTCTACTTTACAAATAAGACAGGAGCTCCCCAAGGCAAAGAGTTCGGTCGACTAAAATTCTTATCCAGCAGTTATTGTAATTACTCTTTAACTTCTTCAATTTTACTAGTACCATTCTATAAGGAATTTTAGAGAATGGCGTTACCCGGGATAATTTCAATTACAAACTTAATTTCATAACCTGGGGGTATTAAATTTAATTCCTCAGGACAGTCTTGTGGTAATTTCATAACCTACGTCCCAAGATTCCCACTCTTGTGGTTCTTAGGACAGTCTTTAATGGAGTGCTGATCACTCCTACAAAGGAAACATTTTTCCAATTTCCTCCAGCACTGGTCTTCTATACGAGAAGTGCCTCCATAGAAAGTGTAATTCATTTTTACTATCGATGTTGGCGCCTTACCCTTATTCGCTATCGATAAAGTATTCCCTGTTTTAGGTTCCTTGCCAAAGAAACCCCTTGTTCCTTTTTTTTAGTCCTGTTTTCCATATCATTTTCCCTTTCTTTTATCAGAAATTTTCTGGAATCCTTGGAAATCTGCCTCCAACTCCATCGCCATCTCTACGGTGTTGTTGTAATCCTATGGCCGTCCAATGGCCAAAGATCATCTCAAGTGGGGCTTGAGACCAGCCACAAACTTTTTCCTGCATCTCTTCTCATTAACCAATATGTGAGGAGCACACTGGATAAGCTGATTAAATTCTGCTTTGTATTTGGCCACTGTCATCGGCCCCTAGATTAGTCTCATAAATTCTCTCGCCCTCAAATGTCTAACTACCTGAGGGATGTGCTTCTTCAGGAACTCACTTCGAAATTCCTCCCAAGTTCCCTCATTCCCATTTCCTCTGTACCATAGACCACCAGTGACATGTTGCTCCTTCAAACAGAAATGTGGCATATTTCACCTTTTGAGCATCTGTATAATTTAGTACCTTAAAAATCTTTTTCATCTTGGCCAACCAACTCTCAACCTTCTGATTGTCAAGCTCACCATTGAACCTGGACGGATTAAGTCTTAGGAATCTTGTTATCATTTTATCATCAGATTCCTCCTCTAGTCTATGACCCTCATTATCCTGTTGTCGTCCTTGATTCAATACTTATCGTAGAAAAGTATAGAGCTGATAAGCTACTGGCTTATTTTTAAGAGGCGTGCGACGATGGGGTTCATGGCTTGTAGGGGATGAAGGTTCGTGTGCTTCACGATGTGGTATTGTATTATCCATATTGTTGGGCGTCTAAGGTGCTAGTTATTCTTCGAACAATGCTTGACAAGGTCTTCCCTCTTTCTAGTAGGCTTATGTGGTAATGTATTTCTGCTTAAAGCCATTTAATCGAAAATGCATAAGAGAGGTCTTAATAAAATTCCTTGGTTTCTTGGATGTATGATGAAAACATAAAAACATGTTACACAAATAGGCAACTCTCAAATTAAGAGGTTCTCATGAAGTTTCTTAGTTTTTTGAATGTATATATTTATGCATATGGACGGATAAATCATATAACGGCCACAAATCCAAAACTTAATCCAAGATGCACATAAGGAATTCATTCATTCATTTCTTGAATTTTGAGAGTTTACATATTCAAAAGACATGGTCATTGATCATCTATCAAAAAGCAAAAGAGATGGCTTCATAACCATAAACTAGAGGGATTTCTACGTCTTATACAAAAATCACTAGCTATACTATGCTAGAGTCTGACTTAGTATCTACAAGCAACATACAATGCTAAGGTTCTAATCCCCCACAAAATTACATTCTTATCATATCTTAATATATACATAACGCTAAATAAGAAAGAAAAGAAAAAAAAAAGAACTAAAAGAAAATC
>JACFYI010003625.1:228225-250004 GCA_014898755.1 Handroanthus guayacan | reverse complement strand
TAGTATATAGATTCAATTAATATATACTGTATAGTAGAAAAATTTTTACAAAAATCTACTTTGTGGTAAAAAACAGCCTTCACCTTAGCACTATGAGCGCCAGTGATAAATTAATTCATATCTTCCTTGTAATTAAGTTAGGCATAATTACGGTGTTAGGCACTCTCATGTGACATGTAAAGTTATAGAAACATCCTTGTTATTAAACGAAAAACTTAACAAAACCATCTGAGTAAAAAATATTTCAGTTGATATGTTCTATATTCAAGGTTATAATTGTAATGTTATATAAATTCAATCAAATTATTCGTCAGTTGAACAAACGACTAGGGTGCAACGATAATTATCTAGACATGCATCAGGTATTTTGATAATTCTATCAACTTTCATACGTTGTTGAAGTAATTTTCTTCAAATTAATCTGTTATTGGATCTTGATTGGTCAATTTTGGT
The DNA here is from genome assembly GCA_014898755.1 of Handroanthus guayacan. Taxonomy (NCBI): domain Eukaryota; kingdom Viridiplantae; phylum Streptophyta; class Magnoliopsida; order Lamiales; family Bignoniaceae; genus Handroanthus; species Handroanthus guayacan. The sequence goes on along the minus strand of JACFYI010003625.1, from coordinate 249,551 downwards.
ATTTGATGATGAATCCAACTTTTAGTACTGAAAAAGAGAGCTTGTGGGGGCAATGTTTTACTCCACATAGTCTCACGAAAAACAAATATATGTTGATTTTAGGTTTCTAGATTGTTGTATAATTTCAAGATCATGGGAAAATATTTCAAAATTTTATTGATGTTTGAATTTCAATTAATTATTAATTTTCAGTCAGGCAAGTTAGAGTTCAAGTTTTTTTATTTTCCTAAATGTGACATCTCTAATGTCAAGCAATAATTCATCAGAATAAAATAATAAAACTAAATTTTCAATAAAGTTGTCAAAGTTCAAGTTTGGCCCACCATATTTGACTACTTTGTGTTTGAAATCAAATTTCTCAATAAATTAATATAAATAGATTATTTAATCATTACTTAATAAATTGCACAATTCACATCTAATAATTAAAGTATAACTGATATATGTCCATGGAACCATAAACTGATAGTTGAGATTTGTTGAGTATATTTCTAGGTGTCGGTGAAAAGTTACGATTATGAATAGAAAGTTTTTAAGAAAAACACATAAAATTATCTTAGAAGGGGTTTATGCTTTAATTAATAGCATTGATAATTTATACTGTGTACAAAGTGATACTCTTAAATAATTATTACTACCAATGAGTTGGTTATGATCTGATAATCATAATTTTTACTTAACATCTTGTGCCTCTAAAAACTTGCCACATGTATAAATAGTTCTCCAAAATCATTGCCTCTTAAATTAAATCATGTAATTACCCTTATTAACTATTAATTACATTAAAATTTCTATTAAAATTATCAAATTTGATAATAATACATCATCCAAAATATCCATTTAATATTTTTTATTTCAATAACAACATAATATACAATTCTATTTCGTATTTACAAACATTTACATCAAAAATTTAAAAAAAAAAAGGAAAATCCCCAAAGATCCCTATTTTAAAACGCAGAACAGCCATTCATTTGGACAGCTGGCAATCCGCACCCCCAACCCGCGGTCCACCTCTGCTCTTGGTCACGCCCGCCGCCATATGAGCTCTCTATTATTGTTATTTTTATTTGGCTTACTTTATTTTTTTTTTTATTGGGCTTACTTAGGTTAAGGGGCTTTAATTTCAACAACTCCAATACTAAAGAGGGTGTTTGGCTAAGTTTATTTACAGTATCATATAAGCTTCTACATCTTATAAGATGTTAATCTTATTTTAAAAATAAATTATTAAAGTATTTAGATAAAATAAGATATTTTAACTTATAAGATATTGTAATGATAATTTTGTAATTAAAATAATTAAAATTAAATGTGCTAGTGAAAATTTTGAAAATAAGTTAGGATTTTCTTACTTTTTTAAAAAGAACTTTTAAACTCCTAACATCTTACTTTGAGAGTTAATAAAATCTTGTTTAAAAAAATTTACCAAACATATTTTAATATATTATGTAAGATGTTTTAAAGAGCTCATAAGCTCACACCCAAACACCCTCTAAATCTCCAATACAAGAGTCAAAATCCGAAGCCCCTTCTCCTCTCTTCTCCAATTTTGTTATTAGGTCAAGGCAATGGAGAAACAAAGGCTACAAGAAAATCGAATCGCGGGGGATGAGGTTTGGTGGACGCAGTGGAGAAGGGTTGGTGACATATTTGTCCTTGAACGAGACATTTGTTCTTCAATTTTTGAGGGGGCATTGGACGATTAAAGAGTTCTTGAACAGGGTGTCTGTTCTTCAGATTTTGAGGGGATATTTGATGATGAAAATTCTTTTCTTTTTTTTAATTCAAATTTAATGGTAAACAGGAATAGAATTGCATATCATGCTATTATTGATATAGAAAATATTGAAAGAACATTTTGGACAATGAGGTATTATTGAATTTGATGAATTTAAAGCGTTTAATGAAATTAATAGTTAATAAAGGTAATTACGTAATTTAATATAAGAGGCAATGGCTTTGGAGAACTATATATCTATGTGGCGAGTTTTTAGGGAGTACAAGATGTTAAGTAAGAATAATGGTTATTGGACCGTAGCCAGCCTGTACTAGCTATAGTAGCACACTCGATGTGTATATTTAAATTTTCTGTTAGATAAAATTAGAAATATTTATTTATTTAATGGTATCAGTTTTTCTTAATTTTTTAATTATTCTTATTAGAATTTATTATATAAAATAACACGATTGGAAAATAAACTTGGAAAGAAAAAAAAATTATAATTAAAGGAAAAAATAAAAGAGAAAATAAATATTAGAAAAGCTAAGATAAAAGAAAAGCTATTTTTATTGCATATGAAAACTTCCTTGTAATTATCTTTAAAAATAAGGTTAACTTTGTAAAAACACATTTTAAAATAACTATCTAAATGTCTCATGCATTATATATATAGTATAAATAGTAGTGTGTTCCCATTTATTATGCCAAGGTATCTCTTCATTACCTTGTCTTAATAACCCTACACAATTGTCGATGAGCCTTAGCCTAATTGATTAGGAGGAGGAGGTCATAAGTTCGATTCTCCCTGAATACATGTGGAGCATTTTATTCTATTAAATAGTAACTTGGTCAAGATTTTCTACTGTATAATAGTTTGGTTAGAGATTTTTTTTTTAGCTATTGATTTCAAATATTATTGACTTGATGTATTAATGTTAAGGCTTTGATGTATTAATGATCTTCCCCTCCAAAAAAAAAAAAAAGAAAGAAAAAAAAATCCACAATCCGATAAAAAGCCATAACTCATTAATTTATCTCTTTATATCAAGTATATTGTTTATCTTAATCAATTCTAATTACCAAATATATAAAAATTAAATTTGCATTATATTATTCTTTTTTTCTTTTTAATTTGACAAGATACCCACAGCCATTATTCGCAGTGCGCTTTTAGTACATCCTGGCTCGATTCAATAGTTTGCAAACTATATGAATCAGGCAAGCCGCACTGGTTTTACTCTGTACGATGAGCTCGTATGTCTCAATAAACATTTGAATTTGAGTTAGTTGTAGGTAATTTCACTACACAAACTTACTTGACCAGTTGATTATTATACGGACGCTTGTATAAATATTTATAATATAATAATAGATTCTCACGTGTGCCCAGAGATTTTTGGAAGCGTTCATCACCAGCCAAATGGGGTGCGCAAGACGTAGGCTTCTGACGTTTCGATGACGTTTTTTCCTTTACTTGGCCTTTTTATTAATTCCCTTTTTTTTTTCATAATTTCTTTTGCAGCCAATGATTTAAAATTAATATATTTTTTAGGTTAATTTATGTATCACACGAAAATAGGATTTATGGGTCGGCCGGTTTTGGAAACTATGCGCTGGTGGGTGGTATTGTTAATCTGATTTTAATCAAAGATTTATGAATAATTTTTACTAATTAATCTACTTAAGTTGATTGATTTTAGTCAAAATAATCCACGTGGGACCCCTTTGCCCCTCGTGGCTTTGACTAGTCCTATGATTTTCTAGTGGGAATGATTATAGATAATTAAAAACTTGGCGTGGTTCTTTGGTCAAAAAGTATTAATTAATTTCTACTATTTAATTTACTCAAAATTTGTATTGTTCTGGTTGATTTTTAGTTTAAGAATCCATTTTGCCTTTCTAGTGGAGAAAATGTCGGTGAAATAATTGTGAGGACATTCTATATCATTTCTAGCGTCCCTTAAGCTGCATGAAATAGCAATTAGGTGCATTTTTTAGTCCTAAGGGCAAGTTTAATTAAATAAGAAAAAAAGAATAGAAAAAGTACTTAATTCTAACACCTCTTAAAATTTGATCCAATTAAAGAAGTACTTAATTTAATTTAAAAAATTATAATAACACCCCATATTATTAGTTTAGCTGATGAAAAATGTAATGAAGCGTATGACTCTTTGTAATATTACAATTAGACCTTTCGAAAATTTAAGCATGCTAGACTAACATAAGGTTTACTTTTAATATTGTTCCATTCAATATGTTAGAATTTTAGTGGGTTCGAATTGCAATTTTACACATGTTTCATACATTTTTCTATCAATTGAACTAGCGACATAGATGTAATTATAATCAAGTTGTGATGTATCGGGTCAACCTGTTGAATAAGACAAATGATGCGGACATGTATTGAGGAAGCCTAAAGCACATTCTAACCAAGTTGTGGTGGGCTGAACTAGCAGACCAATAGGAAGTGGTTGTTGTCATATAACTCGATACGTTTAAGCAGAGATCTAGTGATCAATGTTAATTTAGTAAAATGATAAAACATATGCTAATATGACGAAACTATCAACTAAAGTAATTTAGATGAGTATTGTCATGTAGAGAACAACTAAAGAAATTTTCGGTGAATTGCATCCAATTATAACCTTGTGGTTTATCATATGACAAATAATCCCTGCGAGTAGAAAAGATGAGTTCAACCTAGAAATGCTGTTCATTGACTTTCTATCCCTAATTTTTAAATAGTTACAGATTAAGCGTGTGTACGATAAAGACATGACCCTTAGCTAAAATTTTGACTAGTACAAGACGTTCTATCCAATCATTGTTGGATAACCTTTGACAAATATTCGAGTATTGGCGTATGATATGCGGCAAATAATTATGTCACTGTCAAATTATGTGTCTTTGAGCAATTTGCTAACATAAATACATAAAATCGATGTAATTTTCTACCCACCAAGTAAATTCGTTCACACCTATGAGTTACTCAATATATAAAAACTCAGGTATTTTCTCCATTCCTATTACTGTCAGCAAAAAGTATACAGTGATGAGTTCTTGGTCAGTTTATTTGTAAAAATATATGTATAGCCAAAAATGCACCACACCTAAAATGGGGTCCAAACGCATTTCTACAATGGAAGTAAACATGTTAGTAAGAGAACCTTCTTCAAAAAGGTCTAAGGGGTAAGCTACATGACGTGTTTAAGGTATTTTTATTGATCTAGGGATCTCTTTGTTCCTATTGGAGGAAGATATCAGTTGATCATGACACTCGACGATTCACTATCGATTGATATGTTAATTAAATTTGTTATACTAATTTGTAGTTTTATTAAATTGTAAAAATATATAAATTAGTCTAGGTTTGATAGTCCTTATTAATTTATGGATAATATTAAAATAATGTATTTATATGTCTAATCGAATGATTGGTAATCTCTATTAATTTTGTAGACCTGGCAAATGGATAACCGTGGATAATTCAATTGTGGGCAATGGATTAGATAAATTTACACATTGATAGAATTACCCGTATTTTTTGTGTAGGGAATAGTGGACCCATTACCCGTACTTACGGGTAACTGGTAATCCACAAGGACCCATATCAAATTCTCATATTTTTTTAAATATTTTATATTGAATTAATATTTATTTTGCTGTTACATAATAACATTCAAATACTAAAAATACTAACTAACTAAAGTTATCAAAAGAATAAAAGACTAAGCTTGCCTTTTTTTTTCTTTTTCTTTTTCTTTTTTTGGGAAAAGAAAATTCACCCAAGATGATAAATATGGTTAACAAAACAATTCAGGATATAGATTGAAACAAATTGTGTGTAGCCCAAACGATTATAGAGATCCTCAGGCTAACCTAAGTGAAAGACAAGGCAAAGTTGTGTATGATAAATCTTCGCAATTGCAAGGCTAAATAAAAAAAAAGACTAAGCTTTCTTGATCAAACATTAATCAAATTAAAAATATTTATATATAGTTTTCTTTTTATTCTTTTTTTTTTTTAACATGTAACATGTGGTTACCCATGCTTTGGGTAAAAAAGTGGCGAGCGATTAGGCAGGGAGTAAAATTACTCGTATTTTTTTAAGTGAAGAATATAATGTCTATTATCCGTATCTTCTGGTTACCCATGAGTACTCGCGAGTACAGGTAACTTTTTACCAAGTCTACTAATTTGTAACTTTTAAGTTAAAAACATAAATGCTCATTTATAGAGTTAGGAGCGAGCATGGGACTGGAGGGGTTAGGATATTGCATGTCCCACTCCCTTCCCGGTTTTGGTTCAGGACACAAGAAATTGTCCGGTCTCAATCCTAATCTTGACTTGTCCTGATCTTATCCAATCTCAAAAAAATTGGCATGAGGCCGAAACGGATCGGAACACAATCTGTTAACCATGAGCTAAAAAGACAAAATAAAATGTCAAACTGGACTTAATTTAAACTAGACTTAATGAAACTATAAAATTGGGCTTTAACTTAAATTGGGCTTAATTTTTTGAGAGAGAATGGGACTTAATTACTTATTTAAAATTTTGAGCTTGAGTTTTATAATAATAATAATAATAATAATAATAATAATAATAATAATAATAATAATAACAATAAGTATAAGTAATTGAGACGCGACGGGGCGGTCCTGGTTTTTTAAAAGTTGTCCCATTCCCGTGATGTGCATGGGGACGGAACAAGCATGGATGGCCGGGATGGACTTACCCGTGCTCATCTCTATATAGAATGCATTTTCTTTAGGGAATTGAAATATTAGGGATATTATTGAAACTTCATCATATACTAATAAATTTAAGGGAGGAGGTGATATTAGTATTAGATTAAACAATAGTAGGGGATGACCCATTGTGCAGGACCGTTACTTGATATTGAGATACCAAGGGAGTTACAAGGGATTACAAATTAATATAATCTATCCTTGTAACCCACCAAAGAGTCCCTAGTTTATTTCATATATAAACGATGCTCAAGATTTTTATAGAAATATATATATATTATCAACCTAATGATGAAAATAAACTCAGGCAATAAATTATCTATAAATTATATTAGTCCTCAAACAAACTTCTGTGAAAATATATACTTGAAAAAGGATACGCACCGTATTAACCTATGTCTTTTAAAATAAGATGTACTTTGCCCCCCTCCAAGGGGAGGAGGTGAGCTTTATTTTTAGAAATATAAGGAAATTTGGTATTAATTGTTTTTTCATAAAAGATTTTTTTTTGGCCATTTTTTCTTTCATTGGGGGTAATATGCGATTTAGCCTTAAAACGTATATGTCAACATTTAGATCCCAATAATCAATTCAATACAATTATTAATAACTAATTCATCACAAAAAGCGATATATGAAGGTTCCCGGTAGCATAGGAATATATAAATACCATAATGTCCGAATGAGCCTTTTATTTAAAGCCTTATATTCATAGGTGTTTTGGACTTTTGCCTAGAGTAGGTCTTGTCAATAGTACATATACTACTAGCATTCAGTATAGGGGTATGAAAACGGGTCAGAATTGTTCATAGATGGGCCGGTTAAAACCAACCCAATAATAGGTTCAACGCAGGCCCAATATTTTGGGTCCGAGACTGGCTCAACCTGCTAACTCGAAACTGATCGGAATTGGAACCGGAACCGTTTAAAATGTAAAAAAAAAAAAGAGTAAAAAATTAATAAAATAAAATAAAATATTAAAAAAATAAAAGGAAAAAGGGGAAATATTGTATAGTACATTAGCAATTTTTTTAATAAAGCAATTTGTTGAATCGTTTAGCTCATTTAGACCGAGCCCACTTAGCCCTGAGTCGTTTAGCCTAGAACCTCTTAGGTTCGACTCCATTATTAAAAGAGCTAATTAAAAAAAGAAAAAGAATTTTGGCCTGCCTAAGCTTGGAATCGATTCGGGCAGGGTTAAACGGTTTCACGGGCTAGCCCAGCCCGTTGGACACCTCTAGTTCAGTGCATACTTGATCCATATGCGTAAAATAATCAATATATTTTTTTATAGATATCAAAGTATAATACAAATTTGATTTGTGTATATTTAGGATTAAGAATATGATTAAAATATTAAGTAAAATTATGTACAAAATTTTTTAAATATATATAAAGAGAGAAATTAGTGAGTTATGACTTGCAAGTGGTTATATAGTGGGATTTAATATTAAGCATTATATTAGGTATAATACCGAAAACACACCACTAAAATAACTATCTAAAAGTCTCACACTTTATATATAATATATATATATATGTTTTTTTTTTTGGGTGTATTAATTTTCAAACTTTTTTTTTCAATTTTTTTTTGTTTATGTTCCCATTAGTCAAAACTATGATTCTCATTTTCTTGGTGAACCATAGAAAAATAAGATTATTTTTCATATTTTTCATCATAATCTATCATAACACAAATCATAATCTATTATAACACAAACTTTTATCAACTACCTCTAAGATCAATTCTTATAAATTCTTTTTTTCCCTTTTTTTTGGGAGTTTTGTAAATAATAATCTATTCTTTCTTATGGGCTTGGCATCTCCTCTTGCCGTGGGTATATGGGCCCAATAGAAAATTACGAAATGGGCTTATGAAATGCACTTTAGTAGTTGATATTTTAAACATCTCTCATACGTACAAAATTATGGCCCATGGGCTCAATCTTCCCATATAGTCTGGAAAGATCAATTAGAACTAGCAGCCAGCTGTGGCAAGACTCAAACGTGCCCATTTCTTACTTTTATAAATTGAAAAATATTTAAGTGTTTTGAAATAATAGTGTATTTTTATAACTATAAAAGTACTTTTACTTGAATTTATAGTATACATCGACCAAACTAATAAAATAAAAATTAATAGAACAAAATTAGAAATATCGAAAAGAGAAAGTTGTTATTATTTTTTCAATATAGATTAATTTCATTCTCAATATAAATATTTCATCAAAAAAATAATTACACACAAATCTCATACTTTATATATAGTATAAATAATTGCTTTAACATTCTGAATTTGATTTAATTATAAAAATACCTTCAAACAATCTGAGAAATTACTAAATTATGCATTTCAAATCATAATTAGATTCTTGAAAATGCAATTAAGCTGTCCAAGATATTATAAGTAGACATTATTAATCTAGTATTAGGCTATTTTATTATAATTTTATTTCTATAATATGACCAGCTATCCCTATTAATAATGGCGATTCGGCGATCTCTCCGTCATCCCGACAGCTTATATTTCGCTCCCATGGCATTGTCTTCCTAGACCTGCTTTGCTCACATTTTGGCGGGAAAATGAGCTTGTCGGGAAGTGAAATAATACTCCAAATAATGCTCGATCATCTTCATTGGAAATAAAGGCAGAGAAGCGGGAGACCTACTGGAGAATTTTCGGAAAATGGCGAACAAACTCATCAGCGAAATGGGTCTCCCTAAATCAATAGCCAACGTTTTTGCGGCTCGTAATATCATCACGGCCAAGGTACGGCATCCTGTTGGAATCTGCTGTGTGCGGTAATGTTTCCCTCTTATGCTTGTCTTCAATTTGTTTTTAGCAAAGTATTGCAGCTTCCGTACGGATTGTGTATGCGTTTGCTTTTTGATTTATCGATTCTCTAGCGTTTTTCTTAGTTTTAGGGTGTTGATACAGTATTTTTCTAGTCTTGGGTTTCACACGGGTTCACCGAATATTTTCTGACACTTTATCTTAATTTTGAAGGTGTTCGAGCTTCTTCCTTCTTTTTTTTTTTGTTTTATTTTCTTTTTCTGGCATGTTTTTTGTGCCACCCAGAATTTGATCTTTTGTATAAGCCGGATTGTTACGTAGTCATCTATATAGAGTGTGGACAATATCCCGCCTTTTCTTTAATTTAACTATAACTATTTGTGGACTAATTGTGTGATTCTGAATATATATTACAAAAGATTATAAGTCACAGTAGTTATTTCATGCAATCTCTAGTACTAGGTGCATCCAAGCCGAGTCTAGCCGAGCTGAGCCAAGCTTGGGGAAAAATCTCAAACTCGAACTCATATATATTGGGCCTTGAAATCTGACATGATGAGTCAATTGCTTCAGGTCAAACTCAACTTGATAAAAGCACGAGCTCGACTTGGCACAATGTGATTAATCTCGAATTTTTAAATGAGACCATAATTACTAAAATCACGAGCTCCAAATTTTTAATTGAATAAAATAAATACTACACTTTACTTTGTTTGAATTTAGAATAAATAAGATAATAAGTATTTATAATGTGTGTGTGTTTGTGTGTGTATTATTATTTAGTAATATAATCTATATATTAATAACACAAAAAAATTGTCGACAATATATATTGGCTCGCAAGCCTAGATATAGACTACGTGAGATCGACTTGAGGTAAAGCTCGTGCATGATTTAACTTGACTCGAGCTCAATTAGTTTGCACTTGGCTCGTAAAAGTTCACCAGGTGGCTCAAGTTGTTTGCACCCATACTCTAGAAGTAGTAAACTCAATCCTAGATTATGAATATGATGTTTGTTAAATTTGTCTGCGTCTAGGATGCATTATCACTAGGTGAGTTTGAGTTGATGGAGTTGTTGGATGTTGGTTTGCAAGAAGTAATGCTGGCAGTGGCACACATTAGTGAAATTTCATGCCCACCCTATCAGACGGTAATTTTGGGAATGAAATTTTAGGTTTCAGTTTTGATAGTTTGAAAGTCAGCCCATGGATATACCAGGAACTGTAGTATCCTTATTCTTTTTAATTGTTTGTGTGTGATACTAGGCTCTATCATTGTTGGAGCAACGAAGCCAGAATGAGTACCTGGCAGGCCATCTTCCCACACGGTTAAAAGGACTTGATGAAGCCCTCTGTGGTGGAATACCATTTGGTGTTGTAACAGAATTAGTTGGTCCTGCTGGAATTGGCAAAACACAGGTAACTTTATGAATATGTCCCAATGTATTTGCAGTACCTCCAAGTGGTTGAATTGTAAGTGTAGCTTGTTTTCTTCATGTCATTTCTTGTGTTATCGTGTATGCATGAGTTACAATGTATCTATTAGATAAAGATTATGTAGGACAAACTCCATAGAAATTCACGGGAAGTATAATTACGTCTGGGACAATTTTCTTATATTAGCAAGAAATTGTGATATTTGTTTCTTGGATTGTTGTTTCCATAAATCATTATGTTAGATGATGAAGCTTATTTCACATAGTTTCTTTGGTGGACATCAAGTACTTTGATACTCCCTCAAGATATGAAGCTTCTATATGCAATGATGTTATAGCAGTGAAATTATTTAAATGATTCCCAATCACTATTATAACTTAGTTCTATTGTAAATTACAAAAAATCCAATTGCTAAGTTCTCACAATGCAAGCATATTGAAATAACTGAAACATCATTCCTGTCAAATATACTGTAACAATTACTTAAAGTCCTTGATATACCGCAATGGTCATAGTGGTTATTGGGATAGCAATAAACACCATAAATATGATAGAAATATTGCAGGGTTTTATATTTCTGTTAGTTAAATCTAAAAAACTGGGAAGGTGTTATGTATAATGTTTAACATTTAGAATTACAAGGCAAGTATATCACTACCTAAAATAACACTCAACACGCACCATACTAAGCTATAATAATTGATCGATTATCATGCCCAAGAACCATGTGACAATTGATACACATTATCTTTTGTTTCTGAATGCTTACAAATATACTCTTGTACCTCCTTTGTTTAGTGATGGTGGCTCTTATTCGATCAGCTAATCTTGTCTATGTATTTTTGAACTTGTAGTTTTGCCTGAAGCTTGCTTTATTGGCATCCTTACCTACTTCTTACGGCGGCCTAGGTGGCCGTGTCATATATGTTGATGTGGAATCCAAATTTAGTTCAAGAAGGTAGCTTTCTAGTCAACTATGGTACTAAATCAGCTCTGACTTGCTCAGCTTTAAGTGTCACTATACCTGCCTTTTAGGATGATAGAAATGGGGCTTAGTAGTTTCCCGGAAATATTTCAGATGGAAGGACTGCCTCAAGAGGTATGCTATCCATAATGTCAGTGCTTTGTCCTGTTCTTTTCTCACTTTGTGATGTATTGATGTATGTGAGATGATACAATCCATGGTAGCTGTATCAATGTGTTTATTATGTAGCAGAACAAAGCAGACAGCAGGTATTCATGAATGTTACGAGTCTGATACTCCAGTTTTTTGTTGGTTAGTCTCAAGAAACAATTGAAAAGGCCTATAAAGATAAAAGGTAGTGAAAGAAAGTTAGAAACAAACTACAACACTGCCTGAACTTGTCATAAGCATCATAAAGCCCCATGGGCCAAACTCCAGCATCATTGGTGTATCTATCTTAAAGGAATATTTGACTTTTTCATTTTTGGTTTGCCTATAAAGAATATCAAGATTTAGCCAGTTGCACACTTGATGTAGTTTCGCACTCCTACTGTAAAATATAATACAATTTTTATTTTGCTTCAAGAACATACAAAATGAGCCATATTTGATACTTGTCGAACTTTCTTACCTTTTTGTTCGAAACTTTTGTTTTTATCCTCTTTCCTTTGCCCATTACAACATTGGATAGAACGTTATCTACAGTATAAGACAAGGAATAGCCTTTCAGGAGACTGTGAGTTTATTGGATGTAGTGAAGATCGTTCTAGCTTATTTGCTTCTTTTGACTGGAATTTTATCTCTATATCACCATTTCTATCTTCTTTCTGATTATGAAAGAATGAGACGACAACGTTGAGGTCAATTTCTCTCCGTTTGACAAGAACGATAGTTATTTTAATTTTCTAGTCCATCCAAATTGCGGTGCATGCCCTGATGTTCTCTTCCCAAAATTGCCCCAAATGTTGTCTCATATATTTGCCTCATTTGTTTCCACTTCTCTGAAAATAATTGTCAAATTTGAAGCTAGGTTTCTATACGAGTCTCTAAGGATGCTGGAGTATTTACTAAAGTTTATTTGTGGATTGAGTGTTCCATGGTTTGTTTGACAATTGACATGCCTGTTTACATCATGTTCTAAATAAATGTGATATGTATATATTTTTTGTGGCAGATGGCTGGAAGGATTCTAGTTTTGCGGCCGGCTTCATTATCTGAATTCACTGAAAGGTAGAAAAGACCACATCTATGTATTTTTCATCAGTACAATCTGTGCACGGTTCACGTGATTGGGAACAAAAATCCATGAATTCTGATTTGGATAGATTGGAGAGTAGTAAAAGATGAGAAGAGTTCACCTCAGAGCACTGTCATTTGTTCGGGGACACTTTCTGGCTGGGTGCATATAAAATGACATGGGGAGAATAGCAATCTCATTGGTTTACTTTAATTAAAGCTCAAGGTCTCTGCTCAAATTTCAGTTGTCTAAACTGTATCTAGATGGTCTGTCACGCTGAAGCTGACAAGAATAACAACAGCTTGTGTATCCATGCATCCTTTTGTTTGCTGAATTCTGTGCCATTTGCTTTCTTAAATTGTTAGCTGATGCTTCCAACGAAAACCAGAATGGGCAGCACGTGGTTGTAGTCCAAACACACGTCAATCCTATGGTTAAGTTATATTAATTCATTATCTTAGCTGAATAAGGTTATATGCATTTAGATGACGAGAACAAGTTACAGATTGATATCCTTCCTGGTCTTATGACTTGAATGCACTGGAGAATTTGAATTTTCCATATGTTCCTAGCTGAATACTTCAACTTAAAGTTCAGCAACAGAAAAGTCCGGGCACGCTGAAAGACACTCCATGGAAGTCATTTATTGTTAACTTAAAAATGATTCAAAGCAAGTTTGACTATAATCTTGACTATGTTAAGTCAAAATTGTTTAATATCCATGTTGAACGAAGTGATATTATGATCTTAAGAAGGAAATATGTCATGACTGATTTAACTGCCTAATGGATAAGTCGTCTTCTTCAATTTGCTCCACAAATAGTGATGTTTATCTTATAATTTTTACCTACTTATAAGCCTTCTTCAAACTTTGTTTCTCATTCCGAAACGAAGACCAATATGCACTGTTGTGTTCCACTGCATAGTTAATCATGAAATGCTGAACTTTTACTTGTCAGCTGCTTTTTCAATTATTTCTGTCCGTTGTCAGACTAATTTTTTGTTCCATAAATCTGTCTCATCCATTGTGGGCTAATATATCAAAAGATCTGCTTGAAATCAGCACACCGTAAGATAGTTTTTTCTGGAAAAATTCACTTTAATTTATATCACGAAAGAGCCAAACATAATTCATGTTCTTATACTGGTAATTTTCTTGAATATGTGGGTCATAAAAATTACATCCCATAGCTTCATTGTGAGCAAGCGATATAGTCTGATGGCATAAATGAACATGGCTGTATAACTCAAAATCCACTTTATACTAAAGTAGTTGGCATGTTAGTATGGTTCTTCTGGCTACAGCATAAGATAAGAGTTCCCAAACCTGTCCATCTTGAAGCATGAGAAAATGGTTTGAGGTTAAAGTAAGTTCTCTGTCATGCAAGAGAAAAATTTCTGACTAGAATTAAGTAGAGCTCTATTCTGATTTTAGCTGCTATTTCTTATTCTCAAACCTTTGGTTCTTACTTGATTTCTGAAAGTTATAGTTAGCATGTTCTTTTTTCATAATATAACTTTTTAATGTTGCTATTCTCATTTGTTGACAGCTTGCAACAAATAAAGCTTTCTCTCCTCCAGCATCATGTAAAGCTGCTTATAATTGACAGCATGGCAGCTCTTACTTCCGGGTTATTTACTTTCCTTCTCTTATTTTCATATATATTGCTCTAAACTGGAGTTATTGAAGAAAATAACTTATCAATCCAAGGACTCCGGTTAACTAATTATGGTGGTTATGAATGTCTCCGTGAATTCTGTTCTTACATTCTTTGCATTTCTTGTATATACTGGGCCGGGAAGAGATTAAAAGAAGTTAGTGCAGCTGGAGTATTAACTGAAAAATATTGTTCAGCTGGAGTATTAATTAACAATAGTATATGACGAATAATTTATGTCAATTGCTTTCGGTGCATCCCATGGTCTGTTCTCTGTACTTTATTAAACTGTGAAATTGTCTAGGATACTACTGCTCGTGCTTTTTGCAAGTAAGGCTAGTTACAGGATGAGGTTGGTTTATCTGCCATTCTAGTTTGTAGATTATGCAAGTTCTTAAGGTGTATGTATAACTAACCTGGCCCAGTCACGGAATTTTTTTTTTTTTTTAATATTAAAAAAAAAACACACACACACACACACACACACACAAAAAGGCGTATTAATAACTAAGCTCTGAGGTATTGTGTTTATTGAAATTGATATATTTCATTATACATTTTTCACTCATCAACTAATTTCCTATGGTAAAAGTGTATTAGTCATGAAAGACACACTTGTGCACATTTGTGTGCTTATGAGACAGAACATGGAATTGACACGGCACAAGATCTTGAAATAATTCATTAGATCAATTCTAAGGAATCAAAATCGAACTTTAAATGCAACACATCTGTGTATCATCTTCTGATTCTTTACTATCATCTTACAATTCATTTTTGGTATAAAGAAGAATTTCCTCCTTTTTGCAGAGAATATGATATGGGACCTTCTAGATATCATCCGTTGGGTTGGCATATCTCATTTATCAAGTGAGATTTTTAGTGTATTTTAATTTTTCTTTTTCCTTTTTTTTTTCTTTCTTTTTTTTTTAATTTTCTTCATATCAATATATATTCTTGCATTTTTGTATTCAGATCACTAGCAGAATTTTGTCGGATTCCTGTGGTGGTGACCAACCAAGTACGATCTCAAGCCCGTGATGAAGCTTCCCAATATTTATTCCAAGGTATGCTGTAGTAGTTAAGCTCCACAAGCTCTCGCCTTGTTTGTAATCATTTTCATTTTGTGAAAATATTTTCTAAATCTTTTTTAACATATTCTTTTGGGAAATGCATAAATACAAAAATGTGTTTAAATGAGTGAGTTCTTTGACCAATTTAATTGACTGACAGGTTTCTTCGACTTCTCATTTTTAGCTAAAACATGTTGCCTTGTTTTCAGCATACTTTAAGATGGGATGCTGGATGTCAAAAATATGTTTTGTATTTGACATTAGGATGTAGAGTCTGAAAATGGGGTTGTTTTCTGTAAATAGGCAAAATAAACAAGTTTCCAGACCGAAAAATTTTAAAATGTCTTTTGAGAAATGACAGAAAAAATTAGCCTTCTCTTCTGCACAATATAACAGTCAATCCTAGTGCAATCTTCCTGCAGTGCAGAGCAATGCTGAAACAATAGAAGATCGCCCAAAATTCAATTCTCATCTTGTTGCTGCTTTGGGGATTCAATGGGCTCATGCTGTTAGCATTCGTCTTGTGCTAGAATCTAGATCAGGTCTTGTTCATCCTACTATGCAAACCAACTTTGAAACTTATGCTGCAGTGATTTGTTATGCTTTCGTTAGAGTTGTGTTCTTTTCGTTAATGTATTGCATTTAGTTACTTCTATTTTTCCTAGTGAGTATACCTGTATAAAGTTATATTCAAAATAAATGGGAATAATTTCTTAGTCTTCTTTATTGAACCAAAATACTCAAATGACAATAAAAACCAATGCGACTTACTTAGTGCATACATGTGTCTTTGTTTTTAGAATTTGTTTCTATTTAGAGAAAAGGAAGATGCAACGGAAATGAGTTTCATTGGTTGCAATACAACTTTTCCTTTTTCTTTCTTTTTTTTTTTTTTCAGTTTCTTCTGCTGAATCATGTATCCAGCAGAGTGAGGGGTGTGATGTGCTGACATATAGAACATTTATTTCTTTAATAATTAAAGATGTTTTTTTTTTTTTCATTTCGTAAGTAAATAATAGTCAAAGATTTTATTGTAAAATTTAACTTTTTAGTACTTGATGAATTCATTTTATTTTTATGTTCCAGTTATGTATTAGTTAAATTTATCTGAATAAAGGAGATCATTTTATAACAGAACTTAGCGGTATTAGATGTGGCATCATGGATGCATTTCTATCTAAATTTGTCTTTTTAATAAATTCTATAGTTTTAAATATGTAAATTATATAATTTCAAACATTCATATATTATTCTGTTAAGCCCAATTTTCCTAATTTATGACCAAATCGCCACTAATAAAATAAGAACTTTAGGAGTCCAATAAGTATATAAACTTGCGTTTTTTCTTGTAATATTGTCTCATTTTAATAAGTTTAGAATTCCCTTCTCCCTAAATATGTTGAAGTTAGTGTACGCCCTAAGCCTTGTTGCTAATTATAAGACTTGTTGCATGCAGGACAAAGGCTTATAAAGATAGCGAAATCTTCTTTATGTCCATCTATGGGATTTTACTTCAACATAACTTCATCCGGAATTTCATTGCTCGACGATGAAGGAGTTGAAATGATGGGGGCAGAAGCAAACACAATACACTGTCAAGGTTTTACATGAATGTTCTTCGGCTCCTGCACAAATTCTTCCGATTACGTTACAGTATACAGAATTATAATAAATAAACTGAAATTGATCTTCTTTGAGTCCTGCAAATTCATGATATAACACGTCATATTAAATAACAGCTAATCCTATTACTATTAGTTAATGGTCGTAGTTTCACAAGTATCAAACAAAGTTCTATATTCTGTTTGGATGTGAATATTATGATGGTTGTATCGGCATGATTTCGTTATGTATTTCATTAACTGACCTTTGATTTCTCATATTACTTACAATGTATATGTTCTGCCTGATCTTTCCTGTTTTCGTAATGATGAGGTGTTTATGTCAATGCAGGCCACGGTGGCATTATTAATGGTGATACTGAATTGCCGCAATCAGCAACCTGGTAAGATGGATGAACAAGGCATTTTGTGCAATGATTTCGGTAGTATACGATTATTATTTAGTTCTCTTTAACTCTTTAACCATTCGTTTCTCTTATATCTTCTCATTTGCGTCTGATGCTGTTTATTTGAATTGCTCTATCTGTTGCCTTTCCCTTATGATTGAGAGCACAAGTGTTTACATTTGAGAATATATATATATTTATGTATGTATCCTGTGTATAATTCGTGCCTTGAGCTATGACGTGGCACACATTGGATAGTAAAAAGTTTTGAATTGACAACAATAGGAATAGTGAAGTGTTTTTGTTTTCATATTATCTTTAAACATATTAAACTGGTTACATGCTCATACGATGTTTGCTTGTGTCAATTTGTTGTCGCTTTCGCATATTATACATATCTTGTTTTTGTTGCTAGAGTTCATCATTTCTTACCCTTTCAAATGCAACAGGCATTCACATAATTTGTTGCTTCTGTTGTATGACTTAATTATTATCATTGTTTCTTTTTCAATTTCTGGAGATCAACCCCAATTCGGAGCACTCTTGGAGACTTGCCCCGCTTCAGATCTAAGACCAGGATGTGAAACAAACTACGTTCGTCCAAACCCATGTTGCGCCAGCTAAGGTTACGGGCTCGAGCTTACTGAACTTAATATAAGTTAATTGTTGCATGCATGAGGTGTAATTTTGCTGGTTTCTGAATATGAAATCAGTTTTTACTGCATGGAGCACTATAAGTCGAGACAGAAGGTAAATCTTAAATTAACTGGAAGTGGCCTAATTGTAAAGCGTAATGAAAGCCACTAAGCTGGTGGATCATGACCCTTTGGTGCTGCTTTATCTTCTTACTTGTCCAGGTGGAACATTTTAGGTAATTGGTCATGCTGTTTATTACCTATTGAGATAATTTATCTCTAGTCACTAAATCAGTAGTTCACTCGAGCTTCACCATAAGACATAGTTTTCCTATTCTTGAGGGTGGCATTGCTGTTACTGTCAATTTTTCAACTTTTAGCTATTAGTGAAAATTTAAGCTAAAATCTACTAAAATCTAAAAGCACCTCTACTCTAGCTAGGGGTACAAACAAACCGAGCCAGTGTGCGGGTTTTCGTACCAGCTAAAAAAATGGTGTGAATCATATTTGAAAGTTTCAAGCTCAAACCAAGTTGAACTTGATTTGAGAATTTTTGAATCTAATGTACTTTGTTCGATTGCTCGCGAGCTAGCTCATGGACTTGTATAATTTTAGCTTTATATATTTTTATTTAATATATTTACTATAATAATAAAAATATATAACTCGAGAAAATCCAAAAATATTTGAATTAAATTGAATTAGTGATTAGGGTTTGAATTTCGAACTCGAACATTCAAATCAAGCTCGCAGTTTGAGTTTTACTTCGAGCTAAAGTTCGAGCTAGATTTTGGTTTATTCTTGAGCTGAAGACGAGCTTGAGTCGGCTTAAATAATTTTTGAGCTCAAGCTCAAATCTTGGGCCAAAAGAAAAAAAAAAAAAAAAAAAAAAAAAAAAAAAAAAAAGAAAGAAAAAGAACCTAATATTTGATTTGATTAAGTTCGTTTGTGTCCTTAGCTCCAACTTTTTTTTTATGAAAATATTATATTATCCTATATGATGAAAGTGTGAATATTATTGTGGGGAAAAGATAGTAGTTTAAAACTTTAAAGCTATGGAAGATCACTTACTGACGCACACTTTCAGTTGTTTATCATTTCTTGAATTATAATTGCGAACACTTTGAGATTTTTTCATTACTATTAACTTCTCATATCTAATTGCAAATTGCCCTTCAAAGTAGAAGCAGTCCAAAACATCCTCTTTAAAGCCTCAGAGAACAAAACAAAAAAAAAGAAAGACAGCTAAGTTCTTACCCTAAATTTATGTAATTAACAGCACATGCCCATATATGCAAATTGCTTCTTCCTATGTACTAACGAGGGTCAGATACTTCCATAAACGCCTTAAGAGTACACCCCATGAGGACTTAACACTATTCTTCTTGTTTACTTCTTTGTTACAATCAAAGAAAGTTCTTACATTTGTTTAATTATTTATAGGATTTTCTTGAATCCATATTCCATACAATTGCACAATGAACACAGATTTTGATGTGCAACTTGTGGTGATTGCTTTACCCACTGAGCCACTTGTCTGACTTTTTATATGGCCATAAGTTATATAAAAGTGTAAGAAAATAAACTATGTATCATGGGATGTCTATATCTGTCCTAGGATTTGTTTTGGCTTACTATAATAATGTGGTCCATGTTGTGATTCAACTGTTGTGGATTGGCATTGTTTTCTTTATTCCTTGTTTGGTATCTTAATCTCCTCGAAGTTTCTACATTTGCAATATCATAATCTTTTATAATATAATAAAATGCAAGTGACAATGTGAACTTTGGGAAATGCATTATTGTTGGGCATTTTGTTTCGTAGTGCACAGGCTTGTCTTTCTGATGTAGCAAGTTGCAAAATCTTGTTTTCATCAAATTTGTGACATTATTTTAGGATGTATCCAGATTGATATCAAATAAATTTTTTGTCTCGAAAGTCTAGTTGCGCAGACTTGTCACCTAAGCGGGGCGACTTGGGGATGAACGGATCTTTTTTTCACATCTAGTGAATGGATTAGGTAAGAGTTCGTGGCCCAAGCCTAGTTGGGATCTAGTGTCAATCATCCTCTCAAGGGGGGAAAAAAGGAAAAAAAAAGAAAAAAAATCTTTTCTCTTGTCTTTCATTTTTTGTCTTAAAATTTAAATTTATGTACTCCTCTAAAATTTTTAATTTTTGCACTAATTAGCAAGAAATCATGTTCTAAAATGCTCAAAATGATACTTGAAAAATAATTTGAGTTCTGAATCTGCAAGCCCACTTGGAAATATTATTGTTTTGGTGGAAAAGTTGATAAAGGCTATTAAAAGTGGCTTAGAAGTTTTGAAGGTTTTGATTGGCCATAACTTTTTCACTTTAAAGAAATAGTGGATTTTAATGGCTGTGCCCTACTTACTGCTTCTGATGTCTACGTTTTTGGTGTGAGTTTTGTGTCTTAGATTATTTATTAAAAAGAAGTCTACATTATATTAATTCATATTCCATTCTCTTGAACATTAATTTATGCTTACCATAGCTTTATATAGTTGATTCAGGGTCAACATATAGATGATCGGTCTATTTATCACAATTTAGTCTAATAGATAAACCAAGAATCAGTATCGGGTCTAAATCTGATAACAAAGAGGAGCATTAGGGTTGTTGGAAGAGTTCCAAACCCTATATGATTTAGATCTGAAAGGTTTTAGATTTGAAGAGGTTAGATAAAAAGTCTAAACATTGTAAAAGTAAGATGACATTTGAGAAGTAAACATGGTTTGAACCTTATTGGAGGTGTTTATAATATTCGTCTGATATCATATATGGTCATGTATAGATAGATTTCCAGAGTGATGAGCGTGTTTGTATCTAACAATTATTGTTGAGGGTTGGATGTTGGATTGAAATGGGTAGCATTGCGCAATCAAAAAGACGTTGGCCCAAAAATATCTAGTGATTTTTCTTCAACTATGGGGGTAATTTGGACTTCTCCAAAGGGTGACACATCAATCGTATAATCATAAAGTGGAGTAATGCTAATAAAATCGTATATTATATATGCCCGT
>JACFYI010003625.1:215419-228190 GCA_014898755.1 Handroanthus guayacan | reverse complement strand
TTTTTTTTTTTTTGCAGTGATTGATTTGAAATTGCTAGAATTAAGTTTGGATGAAAATGGTACATTCGTCAAATTTCTCAAATACATCAATAACCATAAAAAATCTTATATAACAATTAATAAAGAAAATTGTTAGCCTTCCATTACTATACAAATGCATCTTTCTGTACAGTAGAAAAATTTTAAAAAGATACTCGCAACGCCAGTAGAAATTAAACTTATGATCTCCGGGATTGTAAGGTATTAATCTTACCACTAGGACAAGATTTTATCGGCAAAACTGGTTCATTTATTGAATTTCTCATATTATTATTGCATATAATTAAATGTAGCAAGAATAATAATAGCATGTACGCTAAAATATTGGTTAATTACAATGTCGCCCCATAATAATTAACAAAACAAATATCCTGTATCTTTCCTTGATAAAGATAGATTCTAACGTTGTCTGCCGACGCCAGAAGAGGTTGTACCGATATTCGTTGTCTCCATAAATATAATGCAATGACAAATTATATGGGACAACAATAAATGACAAGTCGTCCTTGTAAATACTCATGAAGTGGACTAAACTATGAATAATATCTTAGACATAATCTTTGTGAAAATATAATTGGGATTTTGCTATGTACTGGACTTTTTTCCTTTTAGGAAAGTTATGTACGAAACAATGAACAAATATATTTCTTTTTTTCTTGGACAGAACGATGAACAACATTTACTTTTGTGATTATGTTGTTGTCATTTTGATTTTGTTATATTGTTTCAGCCTTTTCACTTGTTTGTGTTTGAGGCCCTGACGGTAGGGATGTAAATGAATTGAGCTTGACAAGCCGGTTCGAATGCATTCAAGTTTTAGTTCGAATGATTCAATTTAAGCCTAATAATTCTTGTTTGTAGATTCGCGACTCGACTTGCGAGTCCATGTTCTCTTTTTCTAAAAAAATGTCTATAATTATAAAATCATAAATGATTAAATTAAATCATTGCAAAATAATTGATTTTTTGAGCTTGACTTCGAGTTCAAGTTCGAATTAACTGGTTGAACATAATAAAATAATTAAAATTAAGCTCAGGCTTGAACTTGAGTTTATAAATTTGTCAAAAATTTGAGTCAAACGAATCTACCAACCTACGCTCTAACATAGGCTTGAATTGAACTTGAGCCCGAGATTTCTCAGCTCATCGAGTTTGATTCATTTGATATGAGCTCGAGCATAAAAAATGGTCAAAGCGTAGTTCGACTTGTTTGGTTTGCATTCCTACTTAAGAGTCCTATTCCCCGCCCCCCCGCCCCCCAGAGAAGCAACTTATATTCAACTAATATATCAATACTTTCACAGTTTAAAGAAGTTATAACCAAAATGTTATGAGATCTCACCTTATCAGTTAAACAAGAGCTAATTGGTGTGAGGGTTCTGTTTTGTATGATATAAAATGATATTACCCATAATGGTTCGATTGCTTCAACTACTTTTGTAGAGGTTCTTCTGCCTTTTTCCCAAGGGTGTCAATTATTTACGAACATTATAATTAAGTTATTATACAAAATAATTATTTTTATATAAATAACGACTACTTCATTTAGAGTTTGTCTAGTTAAATCAATTAATATATATTACTATATCTAAAAATAAATTATCATAACTAATTTCCAAATATTTCAAATAGAAAAGTAAAAAAAGAAAGCAAATTATACGTTTACACTAAAATATAAAAAATGTATATTTTTATAGTTAAAGGGAAATAAAAAAATATTATGCAAATAATTGAAGGGGTAAATGAAATAAACCACCCTTCTTTTCTTTTTAAAGCTAGAGCACAAATAATTGAAGTCTACAAGACAACGACGTGAAAGGAAAAGCATAGGTAATAAAAATGTCGTTATAGAATATACTATTCTTTATCTAATTAAGATAAAATATACAAATATAGATAAATTTTAATTTCTTTTTTTTGCACAAAAAAAGTATAAAAGGAAAGGTTGACTAAAGAAAAAGTCCTTTCAGCGAACGGAGAAGAAGCGTCCACGTTTCCCAAGGCGAATACCTCGTACAATCGTACGCCGACACCCCTACGCACAGATAACAGATTGCATCAACCGCCTGTACTTTCCTTAAAACGTGCAAAATTTTTCTTTGGGGTTGTTGAAAAGTCGGTTTCTCTATTATTTTTGAGAAAACGAAGTATCACCTTCTTGGAGAACATGTGGTCTTTACTCTTTAATGGAGGTAATAGGATCTATAACATTAATGGTTGGATGGTTTTGAGATTTGAAGATCTGTTAATTTCTTAAAATTAGGAAATTATAAATTATGAGATCTTCAAATTTCGAAACAAAGCCAATCATTAATGTTAGAATACTATATTGAAAAAGTTCAAAAATTGTGACTCCTTTATAATATACATTTCTCATCTCACAAATTAATTTTTAGGATTAAGTTAGATTTAAGGTCAAATTTCAAAAAGGTATCGGAGCCAAATATATCCCTGTTGTGGGGTTATCTGATGTTGTTGGGTCACTTGTTTCATGTTATTATGTGGTACAGATGTTTTTGTATGAGTGTGCACAATTTCACTGTAAAGGAGAGATTTCATAACAAAAAGATTATGAGTTTTCCATTGTGTGTGTAGATAATTCGTACGAAATAGTAATTTTGTTTGGTTTTTTAGCAGCTTTGTTAGATGATTTTTCTTATTAATTATTAATTTGTGAATATTCTTGATCTGATGTATTAATATAAGGATATGATATATGACTTATTTTTCTTAAAAAAGAAAAGGTCTAAGTTTTCTTTTTCTTTTTTATTTTTATTTTTTGAATTGTAGTGGTATCACATTTGATGTAAAATCTCTTCTTCAAGTAGTTTAAATACGTGAAAAATGGATCTCGAACATGCGCAAAATTGAGCTTATGACCTGTATGGATGTACGAATTCATCAGAAGGTAATCCGCAAATGATTATCTTAAAATAGATAGAAATTAGAGATTAATACCTCAAATTGTCATTAGGAAATGTGTTTTAGAGTTGGACTGTGGAGTCATTCTATGATATGTATAAATCCATATAATTAATGTGCAATGTATACACCATTTAAATTTATTGTTATATTCTTAAAATATATTATAGGGCATATCAACATCATTATTTTAAGTATATAATGATTTTTTATGGAAAAATCCTTCTAAAAAATTTGCGAACACCCAAAAGAAAAATATGTAAGTTTATCAGGGTTCGAGTAGTATTTTTTGTTAGACGAAGAAATCAACCCCACCTCATTATGGTTCACAACAAAAAGATATTTTTGCCTTGCAATTATTAATATACTTATGATTCTTCTTTACTAATTATTACTAGCCATTAGAAAATGGTTTATTTTGTGTGCGTGTGTGTGTGTGAGGGTAAATAAAATAAATTGCTTAGGACAAAATCGTCCTATTCCATATTTTGCCAATAAATTTAGAGTTAGAGGGTGTTTGATATTGCTTTTGACAGCAACTTTTAGCTTTTAACTACTTAAAAGTAATTTTGAAAATATTTGGTATATGTTAGAATCTACTTTTGCAGAAGTGATTTTAGACTAAAATCAACCAAAATCTAAAAACATCTCATAAGGTGCATTTAGCTTCTAGCTTCTACTTTTCGGTTAAAAACGTTTTATAAAAATAATTTATTATCCTGATTTTATAATTTGAAATTAAAAAATATAATTAAAAATATAGAAAATCACTTTTTTGACAAATATCGTAAGTAACTTTTTAGTGATTTTTAGCTTGTAACTACAAACACTCTCAACTTTTACAATGCATTTTTACAACTAGCCTTTTAACTTCTGTACATGAAATAATGCCAAATACCCTCTTAATAATTCATGATGCTCTCACTACAAAAATTTGAGTAATTATTACGACCAAAACCTAATGTTAATAGAAAATATAGTAGTTGTGAAAAGTCATTTGTTATGACTTTATCATGGCAATGATATGTGGTTTCTTCAAAGATAGTAGAAAATTCACCATCACATATAGCTATAATGGATGTTTTCATCTTAGTGTAGCCATGACAAATGAATTTTCACCTCTACTTTTTAAATCATTAGCTACTACACCCATCACGATTCTTAGTTTTAAGTTATTGACTACTACTTTCACTCTACTTATTAATTTTTTTATTGCAAATATTTAATAATTTAATGGTGTCTACAACTTCTTCAAGCTATACCAGTTATCTTTAAAATTTAATACCTTAAAATGATATCTCCAATTCTCCATTTTATGTTATTAAATAATATATTTTTTATAAAATATTAAAAATTATTTACTGTGATTTTTTTCACTACGTGAAGTAAAATGAATATTATTATAAAATCAAATATTTTAATAATTAACATTATTTTCGAGATATACTGCACCGGCCTTATCCATACGTTGGCAATAAGAAATACGAAAGCTAGTTCTAGAAGTGGTTGGTTTTTTTCTTCCAAGGTGGATTGCCAAATAACATGAAATTTTGTAATTATAAAACCCTATATATCTAGCATGTTTTTCTTCATTTAATATTTAAAATACAATTAAAAAAATTAATTATCCTCTATCCACTGTACGCAAAAATTAATTCTAAAACGCAAAAGAAATGAGATAATTCAATTTATAGAAGCAATTGTTGGCAAACAAAAATTTTTATCCTTTAATTCCATTTATGAGAAATTCCTTGTAAAAGAATTTTCAAAATAATTGGCCGAAAAAAAAATTTGTTCTGAAATGAATGGGATTTATTATTTAAGTATCTTAATTTATTATCAATGAAAATTTTTTAAAAATTAATGTTATTGATTAGTGGTTTCTCAATTTTCTTACGTTATTATAAAAATGTTAACCCATTTCAATCACAATATTATCCCCTCTATCTTCTAAGGTTTAAGATTTTATTTCATCCAAACACTTCAGGAAGCTTTATTTTAAGGTAAAACCTAACATTTTATAAACTCCACAAGCATTTTATAAGATTTAAAAGCTTATAAGATATTATATACATATATATAAACTGAGCCAGCCAAACACCCCTAAACACCCCTAAGAGGGTGTTTGGGTGTTTGTGTGAACTTATAAGCTCTTCCAAACATATCATAAGATGTTTAAAATGTCATAAAAAGTTTGATAAGATTTTTGAGGAAAGATCTTATAAGCTCTTAAAATAAGGTGTTAATAAGCTTAGAATTTTTTTTTTGAAAAAAGTAAGGAGTTCCCAACTTATTTTTAAAATCTTAGTAAACACTTTACATTTAATTGTACTAAGTACGAAATATCGTTGCTAACATAATATAAACTCAAATATCTTATTTTATCCTAATACTAAAATAACTTAGTTTTAAGATAAAACCTAAGATCTTAAAAAATATTCTAAGATGTAAGAGCTTATAAAATATTTTCTATAATCTTACCAGATAAACCCCCCTTTTAAGAAAAGGTATTCATTTTTATCAATTACTCAAAATTTGTTTAAAATATAGATAAAAGTCTAAAATATCTAGCTATCAAAAAACCACAAACTTTGACTAGCCATTATTATTTTATAAAATAAAATAAAATATTATGAACCCAAAATCTATTGACTTCCCTTGCCGACAAGCAAATATACATTAACCAAAACACAATAAAAGGATTACCTAGTGCGCAGGCAATATAAACGTGAAACACAAACCGTTGATCAGCGCTTGACCATATCTATCCACCGTTGATCTAACGAAGTTTGTGGATAAGTATAGGTGGCAGTTGAGGATTGGTTGGAGGATGATCCAAGGAAAGATATGGTTGGTGGTTAAGCCAATGAGAAAAGTTGCCATATTTGGAAAGCTTAGTTAAAAAGGTATTTTGAGGTTGGAGGTTTACCTTAACCGGAAGGCACTCCCCCACCTTACCAAACCCCACCCTTTCCACTTTCAACCACCCATGTGCATTCTAGCTCCTTGTATTTATAATCTTAGTAACTATGCATGCCATTTTCATATGTATAAAATGTTATTAAAAAAATAATTTAATTAAAAATATTTTATTTTTTAAATAAATAAAATATGATTGTTTGAAAAATATTAATGAGAAGATATATTGTAAGAGTAATTACAATCAATGATTGTGGCATAGCGATTGTAGTTAAAATAGTGAAATGGTTGTCGTTATGAGAAGGGTAAAACTGAAAAATGAAAAGTTGGTGTTGAAACTAACAAAAAGAGGTTCTTTTTTCAATAGCATAGATATGGTTTTATTATTATTATTAATATATTTATGTTCCCTCTTTCTTTTTCTCATCTCTATTGGCATTATTATTGATTGAAGAGAAATTCTATTAATTTTTAAATAATTTAAAATTGACTTATTTATAAGGTTTTATTTAAAAATAAAATTTTAAAATATTTGGATAAAATAAGATTATACAAAATTTTTAAATTGTTAGTGACAATAGGTATGCAAATAGAAATTTGGTAGAATTTTGAAAAGAAGAAAAGGTTTTTCTTTGTTTATTTGTTTTTTTGTCTTTGAAAAACTATAAAACTATAAAATTTGATATCTTGTCTAAATTATGATAACTCAAATATGTCGTCAATATAAAGGCTAAAATACATTGAGGTATAGTCTTGTCATCATGCATCAAATGGAAGTCTTGTTTCCAAAAGGTGTCTTGAAAGGCAAAGGAGGATATAAACTTTCTAAAAAACTCCTAACTTGCAATGTGGAACAAGACTTGCTATCATTAATATATAGTCCTTTTTTTCTTTTTAATTTTTAGTCAAATGCTTAGCTATCATCAATTTGAAATCCTCTAATTCTTGATTTAGAGACAATTGAAAAAAAAAAGTGAGTAGATAAATATTGTCTTACTAGGTCGGTCCATGAATAAATATAAGAAAAATCATGTGTTAGAACTAATATACGATTACATAATCTGACATGATCTAAACCATCAAATATTAATTATTCCAAGTGAATGAATAAAATTTATCTGTTTAGATTGGGTCGAATTGACTTGCCCACATATAATTTCGAGGATATTAATTAACTTAGTTGGGCCATACCCAATTTACAATGAGTACTTTTACTATTTTGTGATTATTCATGTAAGATATATTTATGTTATCTTAAGAGTTATCAAATTGACAAAATTAAGTCACACTTTTGGTAAATGGAAACATAAATAAATACTTCAACATGTATGAATTGAGATAGTAAGACACATTCTAAGAATAACAAACCCATTAATGGTGAGTACTTAGTTTATTTATATTTTTTTTTTTATAAAAGTTAGTTTATTTATAATTTACGTTTATGTCTTGTACTATATATTATTTTCTATCATTTTCTCTCTCTGTCATGGTGGGCCTTTATTACAAAGTACCATGTTGAACTTTTCTTTTTCTTGTTCCTAACACACAAATATGTCCAAATGGATCTTGATATTTTCATTTTCGGGAAAGATCTATGAATTAATTAAAGCATAATTAAGTGATTTGGACTAGGTTAAATATATTAATAGCAATAATTTACAAGTAAATTAATTTTATTTAAGCAAGAAGGCTTAGGAATCAAGCTCACATAATTATTCCAAATCATGTGGATGGGATCCACCAAAGTGCTTAATTATTAATTATAATAATGATGAGTTTGACATATCAAAATTGATTGACATGTTATGGAAGTTCTTGTGGTATGAATTGAATGTAATTGATAGTCTTCAATTGATATTTATCTCTTTTACATAATTAAATCTATTATGTATATGTTTGAGCAAATGTCTTGCTACAAAAATGTAGAAGTTATATACCCATGCACCATTTTATAATTTTTATTATTTTACAAAAATAGGTAAAATTGTATACTCTTTGAGTAAATTATATTTAATTATTAGTGAAACAAATATATATATATATATATATATGATAATACCTAGTGTTGTTGCGCACATCAAAAGAGTCGAGAACTTGAAACAATTGATATAAGTTTTCTTTCTCATTTTTTGAGAAGTATTTTTAGGACAAATTCTCACCAAAAGAATAATAGCAGGAGAATATATACTTTGATCCAGTTGGATCAAAGTATTTATTTATAAGTTATCTTTCTTGACGATAGATCTGAATCGTCATCAATGTTCATATCGAATTGACCACACACATGCATACACATATTTATTTATTTATTTATTATTTTGTAGATCACTAAGTACGCATCATTTTAGACAAAATCATCCTATTTTTATCCCAAAGTAGCTCACATCACATGACATTTCATTAATTGTCCCACTTTTTTTACTTTCGGGAAGACATATTTCTTTCTTTCTCTTTCAAACTTTTCTTTTAGGTAAGACCACATTATGTGGAGTTGAAGACACTTTGAATTGAATAAAACCCCACCCTACAAGGAAATACCTTTTAATTTCATCAATATAAAATTTGTCACAAATAAATTTCACCCAAATAAACCACATTTATAAAGAATTTGTGAGAGAATATTAATTGACTCAATAGAGAAATGAAATATATCCTGGTAATGACAATTTCGAAGATTTTGTGATAAAATTTTCAGTATGTGATGGAATTTCATCACAAAAATTATATATTTCAATTCATAATAAGATTAATTACAAGACAATATAGTAATGGATTTGTGACGAAACAAATAATTCCTAAAACCAGACTCAGTGGCAATTTTTTCTGAAAGGAAATATATGTGTGTTTATTCTCGGTGCCAAAATCCCAAAAAAATAATAATAATAATAATAAATAAATAAATAAACATAAAAGGTCAAAGAAACATTTGATAGACCAAGTCACAATAATTACTCACAATTGCCTCTTGAAAACATGAACCCAATTAACCTTATTTCCCTAGGTTTGATGATTTCTATGGGAGAAGTCTCCCTGAAAATCTTACCAGAAGATTTTATTGGTCCAGAAATCCGATGAAAAGTCAACAAATGCGACTTTGGCAACGTGGTCGACTTATGTCCTAGGAAATACATATATTTATTTCAACGTTAGCAGAGTCATAGGTTTTGAATTAAACTCGTGCTTAATGAAAGCCAACAAAAAGCGTGGAGGTGGTCCACCAAAGTCGTGTCTAACTTGTCTGATATTTTTTTTTTGAAAAAAAATATAAATTATTTTGGAATAGGTCATTTGATGATTGCTAGAAAAAGATGGAAGTTGTCGGCTATATATTTTATTCTTTTTTTCTCTCTCAAAATCCGTTCAATTTTTTAAAATCAGGCTGAAAAGGGAAATAATCAACAGAAGTATATAATTGTGTTTTGTCCTTATCGATCTTTCATGAATCACATGTTCCTTTTTTTTTTTTATTTACATAAATAATATACATATATAATAATATGTGTGTGGATCTTTGTGTAATTCTTTACAATTTTTGGTGGTTTAACTAATATGTTATTGCTGGTATAATTATCTCAACACTTACAAGATTTGGCTAATAATCAAGCTGAAAAAAGAAATAAACCACAAAAGTTTATAATTGAGTTTTGTCCTTATCGAGTCTTTCATGAATCACATGCTCCTTTTTTTTTTCTTTACATAAATAATATACATTTATACATGTGTGTGTATCTTTGTGTAATTCTTTACAATTTTTGGTAGTTTAACTTACAGGAATAATTATCTCAACACCTGTGATATTTGGTTTATAATTAGGCTGAAAAAGGAAATAAACAACAAAAGTTTATAATTGTGTTTTGTCCTTATCGATTCTTTCGTGAATCACATGCTCCTTTTTTTCCTTTACATAAATAATATACATTTATATATATATATATATGTGTGTGTGTGTGTGTGTGTGTGTGCGCGTGTGTGTATGTGTCTTTGTGTAATTCTTTACACTTTTTGGTAGTTTAATTGATATATTATTACGGGAATAATTATCTCAACACTTGTAAGATTTGGTTTATAATCAGACTGAAAAAGGAAATAAACAACAAAAGTTTATAATTGTGTTTTGTCCTTATCGAGTCTTTCGTGAATCACATGCTCCTTTTTTCCTTTTTTTTTCCTTTACATAGATAATTTACATTATATATATATATATATCTGTGTGTATGTGTTTCTTTGTGTAATTCTTAACAATTTTTGGTAGTCTAACTAATATATTATTATGGGGATAATTATCTCAATAATTGTAAGGTTCCGTTTAATTATAAAAATACTTTATAAAATTTGAGAAATAACAATAACGTAATATTCCAATGAATTTATTGCACTTAGGGATATTGGCGAGGCAGGTTCGAGGCAGAAAGTGCCACCCTTGCCCCTGCATCCTTCTAGTGAAATTGGCCCTTGCCCCCTGCTTCTATCCACCTCAACATGTATCCATCCCCCGATTTTGCCAAAAAAAACTGATAAGTTAAGTTTTTTGAAAAAAAATTGCAAATTTCTTTCGATAGATTTATAATATATATATATATATATGAAAATCAATTACTATATCATAAAATATCCTAAGAAAATATACCTACATGCAACATAAACTTAAAACTCAAAGTTCTTATAGTTAATAATAAATATAGGCTATTAGATGTAAAATAGATATAAATGGTAAATCATAAATCAAAATTTAATATTATAATATAAGGATATTTTATTAATTTCTTACTTCACAGATAACGGGTACCTGCAAGCACATATAGTACTATACCAATCTCACCGCCGTTTATTAAAATGAATAAAATATCTCATACGCGCCCACTTTCGTTTTCGGTGCTAATTCTTCCACATCCACTTTGTATTGGGTAAATATCGATAGATATTCACAATTACCAATAAAATTTACATTTGAAATTACATTCTCAGGGTTTTAGTTGTATTGTACTGAGAATGTCATTGTAATTTGTCAAATTAGAATATGTTCTTTTGAGACAGACTAGACTTCAGGGGTGTTATTATAGTTAATCATATTTTATATTATTTAAGACGACTCTATTTTCTAGATGCTAGAACTATGGATTAAAATATAGAATTATAATATTTTACAAGTAATTTGTTAAGGGGAAATTAGGAGGTTCACTTCAGTTGCTTAGAAATGGTAACTAATTAACTCTCATTTCCCAAGTCACAAAAATTAATTAACAACAATGATTACTATTGTTTAATGGAACCTAGAATATCTTCCACTATTATAAGAATATAGTGGTCCAAGAATTTAAATTGTACTTTTAAGAGTTAAACTCTTAGCTTAGTTTTCGAGACATTTTTTAAGAATAAAACCATTTATCATGAGTGTTGGCAGAGCAATACGTCCACAAAACTGTGCCTTTTATGCGAACAACGAACTGCGCAACATCATATGGATTATAACATCCAGTCAATGGGCCTGGTTATAGACGCTACCGTATAATGATGTCTAAATTCGTCATCAGATAAGAAAGCCTCAACTATATTGAGGTATTGTTATGTTGAAATTTATAATTAGAAATGCATAGATAATGTCGAAATCATTGACTCTTTAGATGCAAGACAAAATTAAATATCACTGAGTAATTGCAGACCTTTGAATTTTGAATTATCAAATCTTTTTATGTCAGGTAAAATTTAATATACATAGAAATTGAAAATTGTGCAAATGCTATGGATCAAGTGATAAATTAAATTACATAATGAGAATAATATATTGTGCGAGTATCAAATACATTTAGTGGTTAGATAACATACGTACCGTGTTAAGTGGAAATCATTAAAGTTTAAAATTTGATATATATTGTCACACATGGTGAATTAATTGTATTATATGCTTCCAAATAATTTATTTAGATTGCCCCAATCTAGTTATGTTCCTCGACTTTCTTAAGTTGGGTTTTGAGATTATTCGAGTTAGGTTCGATTCTAACTCTAATTTAAGAAACTTGAGCTTTTTTACAAGTTAGTCAAGCTCGAACTTAAATATATTAAGTATCCAGAATCTTTCTAGTCAACTCGAAAACATTATAAGAAGTTTGGGCAATTAAAAATTTTGCTACATTTTCATCATGACAATAATTAATATATACGTAGTTTTACTTAAAAAAAGATGATGATGATGATGATCATAATAATAATAATAATAATAATAATAATAATAATAATAATAATAATAATAATAATAATAATTAATACGTAGTTTTGGTGAAGATTGTGGAAATTTGCCATATCATATAGTTGTGATGCTCTTCCAAAAAAAGAAAGTCATGGCAGATGTTTTTACCTTAGCGTAAACAATGATAAACATTAATATTCTCACATTGTTAATTTTGGTTATTGGCTACTGCTTTTATCATAACTGTCAATGATAACTACTCCTTCTATCACGACTATTTAACGTTTTTCTTGCCAACATTCCATTATTTTGTAATGATTTTTTTATTTTTTATGTTTTAGAAACTACTATGGTTTAATTAATAACAAAATCATCATCATCATCATCATCATCATCATGATTATTATTATTATTATTATTATTAAAAACATCAATAAAAATAAGAATAAACTCATATTACCACAACAATCCTGTATCATAGTTATTATACTAATCATTTGAAGTCATAATATAATATTTATGATAGTATGTGATAAGTTACATATTAAGGATAATCAGTAATACTAATACTAATAATTATTTAAAATATATATCTAAATAATTTAAGAATCGAATTATAATTTTTAGTATATGTGAACTCGAAACATTGCATGTTGTTGTAAAATAATTACGAAGGCAGATTATCTAAACAACAGTGTTTATACAGA
>JACFYI010003625.1:196970-210987 GCA_014898755.1 Handroanthus guayacan | reverse complement strand
CCCCACCTCAATGTCAGCCATATTCATCCCTGTTTTATGATTCCTCTTCACAATGCAAATATATATGTGTGTATATATATATTTATCTGTACATATAAATAAAAATATCTATAAATAAATAAATATTAAAAGTCCCTGAGTTTATAGTATGTATATATATACATGTGTGTGTGGGTGTGTATACATATATATATGCTTGAGTGTACTTATTGTTTTGTTGATCCCTACAGCTTTAACCTTTGAAGCCCAACTATATATTTCCACCCCTTTAATCTAATGGAGTATTAGCCTCATTTCTTCACATAGATTAAGGAAAATATATTAATTTCTAGGATTGTACAAACAGAAATCGAGGATGTTTGATCTCAATCTGAGCGTGGATTTCAATGGGAATGAGAACTTTCCGGTGGATCGTTCCGCCGAACAATCGCCGGCTACGTCGCTGTCGTCTCTGGTCAACGCGGACGGAGGAGAAACCAGCTCTAGCAACGAGGACACGTGCTCTACACGCGCCGCCAGCCCCGGCGGAGACAATACTACCTTCACATTTAACTTCAACATCCTCGGTAACAACGATCCAGCCGGTGGTGAACATGGGCCTGAGTCGGGTTTGGTGACTCGGGAGCTGTTCCCGGTGAGTCGACTCAGCGAGTTGGACTTGGGGAGGCAGATCGATGAACCGGTTCATCTCCGGCTCGATAATGGTCCACCGGTACAAGAGAAGCAGCAGGATGTACAACAAGTGCAAGCGAGGAAGAGCCGGAGGGGACCCCGGTCTAGAAGCTCACAATATAGAGGGGTTACTTTCTATAGAAGAACCGGCAGATGGGAGTCCCATATCTGGTAATTTCTTTAAATTTTACCTTTTGTACTTGATTTTATTTTATTTTATTTTTTCATAAATCCCTTTTTTCTTGCAGGGACTGTGGAAAACAAGTTTATCTGGGTAGGAATGAGTAAAATTATTTTCAATATTTTTCATTTTTTTGCAACTTTTTTTTCAATTTTTCACTTATATAATATATTTTTTTTGTTTAGGTGGATTTGACACTGCTCTTGCTGCAGCAAGGTAAATATATTAGTTTTATTTGAATAAGCTTCTTCTGATAAATTTATTTTATATTTATAAGATATTTAATTTGATAAAATAAAAATGTTAATCAATTTTTTTTTTTTTTAAATTATCAGAGCATATGATAGAGCTGCAATTAAGTTTCGGGGAGTTGACGCTGATATTAATTTCAACTTGAGTGACTATGAGGAAGATATGAAACAGGTGACAAAATTTATTCAATATTTCTTGTTTTCAAACTAAATTGGTACCTTAATTTCCTGCAGTTGTTGTCATGTGAGAATGATTCAATAAAGAATCATATCATTTGATTGCTTCGTCAAGTAGAAGGCTTCTCTCTTTTCTTTCCTTTTTTTTTTTAATCTATATCTAAAGTATAATATAATATAAGCAAATTCATTTTTTTTTTAAAAAATAGGTATGATATAAGCAAGCGTGATGTTGATATGAATTCCGGCGTGATCTTCAACTATGATATGGGTTTATTTTAGGATTTTGTCTTGAATGGTCTAGTTAACCCAAGCTCCGTAACTAGAACTTGAAATTACATGGAAATGATAAGGTGATATTTGTAATAAATTATGCAAACACATAATTTTTCCTATTTTTGTTAAAATTTGAAAAAAGTAAGTTATGATCAAAAGTATTTAATGTTTGGAAACTACCAAATAAGTCAAAGTACACCAATAAAAGTATTTAGTGTTTGGAATTTCAGCTTTTGGCTCCCCATTTTATTACGAATAGTTTACAACGACACTTCATAAGCAACCCGAAGTTGCTCGTAAGATTATAAACTATTGTTAATTAATTTTAGAGAACTTACAATATAAACGGAATTTTCAATCACTTAAAGAGTTTTTAACAACTCATCATCGATAAATGCCATTCACAATCCATTGCAAATATCACCTAAATCATCCAACTCTCGAGTTAGGGAGAATATTGAGTAGATAAAGATTGTACATTTGGTTTAGTCCATTAAAATTTGTAGGAATCACCATGTGTATTTGAATTACCAAACATTCTTTGGGGAAATGCATAACATTTCTCTATTAGGACTAGGTCGAGTCGAGTCCATGTGATCTGCATATAATTGCGAGGATATTAGCTTTGTTAGGTACTACCCCAACTTATAATGGATATTCTTGTCATTTTGAGACTACCCACATCAGATATATTCGCAAATCTCAACTTGCTGAAAGAAAGTGTATTGTAATAAAATGGATGGATATTGATATAGCTTTGGTGTATTTGCAGACAAAAAATATGTCGAAGGAGGAATTTGTGCACATATTAAGGAGGCAGAGCAGTGGATTTTCAAGAGGGAGTTCTAAATACAGAGGAGTTACACTCCATAAGTGTGGCCGTTGGGAAGCTCGAATGGGCCAGTTTCTTGGCAAAAAGTAAGCAACTTTAACTACATATATTCTCGTCGGATAATTACAGCGACCTCCCCTGAAATCTAACATAAATGTTGGTAGATCCTCTCGGGTTTGAAAAATTACATTCAATACCACCATCGTCAATGGATGTCTAAGAATCAATCCACCCATTAGTTTAATTGACTGATGACATCATCACAAAATGGTTGATAATCCAATTTTATCCTTGAGTTGTGTTTCACCTGGTGGTTGACTTTTTTGTTTGACTAGAATACCCTTATGTAATATAGACTTTCATGTACGTGCCAAAGGGCAAGGGGTCTACATGTAATTACACCAAACCTAAGGGAGGTTGCTACATTTATCCCTGTTTTCGTTCTTGTAAATATTATTCTTTCGTGGATATGAAACTGCAACATCTAAGTTTAGGATTCATGGGAAATGATTCTTGATAATATAATTAAGAGTTAAATTCAAGTGTAAATTAATGAAGAAAGTCGTATTTTCTTAGTGGAAATTGCGATGAACTCCTGCAGGTATATATACCTTGGGCTATTCGACACAGAAGTAGAGGCTGCAAGGTTCTAATGATCATGAATTACAAACTGAATTTAATACGTATCGTGAAATATGATCCAACTCTCGTCTCTCCATGTTGATTTAGGGCTTACGACAAGGCTGCCATCAAGTGTAACGGGAGGGATGCTGTGACCAACTTTGAGCCGAGTTCATATGATCATCAACCATCACATGATCAAGGTATTGCCTTAGAATTTACTTCTTACAATCCCACATTGATAAAGTGGACAATGGTCTCGTTATATAATTTTGGACAATTCTTACCTCTTGAGTTAGCATTTGGGATGAGTTAGACCTAAGGTTCATTTTCAATATGATATCAAAAGCGGAGTCATCCATGATATTAGGCTATTCAGTGCTGTTGGGCTACCTATTTTATATCACCCAATGCTTTAGATGTCTAGTTCTGGACATGCGAGATGTGTGTTAGAATCCCACATCTATGTGTATGGACAGTGATCTCCTTTTACAGTCTTGGACAATTCTCACATATTAAGTTAGTTTTAGACCCAAAGTCCCTTTTCAGTACTATTTTTATGACGAAGTTGGCTGAATTTATGATGCCACATCCATAGCAGGTCTAGATTTGAATTTGGGGATATCAAGTACCTCTTGTCCCAAGCAGAGTGGAAATTGGGATTCTTTTCAATGCCATCCTTATGATGTTCAAAATGCAAGCATATTAAAGGTAAAACTTAATTACATTCTGTGTTCAAATCTAATTTTGTCATTATAAGATGATTATGGATTTCTGTGTTTGGTTGTGCAGCAAAATGTAGAAATATGCGGTGGTACATATAAGGGAGTAACATCAGAACATCCTATTTTTGCTGCCAACCGTGATCAGGTAAACATATTACCGTTTCTTTCTTGTTTTGGCAATTTTCTAATCAACATAATAAAAAATGCAATTTTAACACTACCAGTGGTGGCCATAGTGAAGTTGTTGAAGATTCAGGCAGGATTGTTTAATCATATAATAATGGTTGTTGGAAGAAATATATTTATCCACAACAATCTCGTGTTTTTGGCTGATTCGTGATTATAATCATAAAGATTGTAATGAATTTTCTTGAATACCCTCTTGTTTCAGTATTCCTTTCAAATGGGGTTATCGGTCTAATACTGGACCACCTCGAAATTTCATAAGCACGAAACTACATGCTGTAGTTGTGGTCATACTATCACTTCAATCCAACATATCAAATTTGGATAATTACTAAAATACACCCCCCCCTCCCAAAAAAAAAAAAAAAAAATGTATCATTATTATAGAAGCACCTCTTGATCTAAGAAGCTACAGTAATACTCCTTACTATTAGTTCTATTGACAAAAACCATAATGGATCTTCTGTAACGTCCAGTCAATATTGTCAAATTTTTAAGGGACTAATTATAATGTTTCATAAACTCTGTTATACTTTTGCTAGTGAACTAACAGCATTGAGTGTTATTATAATTTTTCAAATTACGTGAAATATTTTTATAACTATATCAATTGCATTAAAAGTATATGCCGTTCATCAACTCGATCTAGCTTTATATCAGTATCAAACGAGGGCTAATGTGATTAATAATTTTTCAGGAAAGGGCAGCTGAGCAAGGAGCCCAAGTGGGTACATGGGCATGGCAAATGCATGGTACACAAACTGCAGCATCATCAGGATTCTCATCATCAGGCGCTTCTTCACATCAGACGGCTCTCAATCTCTGCTTCTCATCATACCCCAATGCACCCACAAACACTTCTCAATATTACTCTCACGTCAGTCCATCCTTGCCACGCCCTTAGGTTCTTTTTTTTCCCTTTTTCTTTCTTTTGTCTATTTTTTTTCTTTTGTCTATTTTTTTTCTTTTGTTGGTTATTATGAATCAGTTATTCTTGGATTGGAAGGGATATGTAGAAAGGAATTATATTTATTATTATTATTATTATTTTGGTTATTCTTTTCTTGGATATAAATTTTATGTTGCTATTTTTGTTTTAATTATATGATGTGGATAAAGCAATTTGATGTCCAAAAAAATTAGGTAAGGGATCATAATCAAGAATTTAATAATTAATTCATGCGCTTACGCATGATAAACTTGGTTCTCTTAATATTGCCTTAAATAATTATGTGACATTAGTATTTATATATATATATATATTTGTGCCCTGAGCATGAATTTTGGCAGAGTAATATCAATTGCTAGATCATTGGTGAAAAGTAGTATTAATAGGTAGGGATGCAGTGGGGCGGGTTTGACGTGGGGTGGGCAGGCCTCAAATCCCGTCTCGTGAGACCCCATCCGGCCGCGCCACGCCCCACCTCTCCCCACTGGGAGCCCCACCCCGCCCTGTCCCGTTGTATCCTGTCGGGTTGGTGCACAAAAAAATAAATAAATAAATAAAATTACATATTACTTATAAATTCTTTTTTTATTTTCATTTACCTACTAACAAGTTTATATAATATATAAATAATTATGTATAAAAAAACAATATATATTTAAATATATAAGTAAAAATAATATATATATATAAACGGGGCAGGGTCGGTAGGATGCGTACTCCACCCCGAACCTGCTAGAGCATGTTTTCAACCCCAACCCCGCCCCATGCCCTGTTTCTTTGCCCCTAACCCATCCCATTTGGGGCGAGGTGATCTCGGGTTCGAGTTTCGTCTCACCCATTGCCATCCCTATTAATAGGAGGGGAAAATGCCCCGTAATAGTGAAGTTGTTTTCCAAAATCCATGATTTTTATATTGAAGAAAATGTTGTGAGATAAATAAATTAAAGGGGTCAGTATTGACGAGCACATTGGTTTGATTGTAGTGTTTGTTGTAATTGGCATATGGAATATTTCCTTCTTAGCCTAATTACATGATTAAGAGAGAAAGATTAATCTTTGGGTGGATACTAATTAAAGTGAAAATTCAAAGATAATGTGTGCGTTTAAATAGAGGGGAAGTGGAATAAGTTAAGTGTTGAATTGGACTTTGTCCCACATGGGAAGAAAGACAACATGGAGACATTTGTGGGCTTCATAAAAGCTTATGGAGAAGTTGAAAGGTTGGAATAACCCTTCACTTATCCCATATTACTTTTATAAAGAAGTGTGGACTTGTATATATTGAATCTAAGGGTGAATATTTGTTAAAAATATTCACTAGGGAATTCATATGAATGGACTACACGCGCGCCATTGCTGCTCGACCCACCCGACTCGACTCTAGCTGCAGGCGTTAGGACAAATTGTGTACATCTCTGTCTCTAATTTTGGACAAAATTCGATTGAATTTTGAATTTTTAAATTCAAAAACTAAATCTAACTTAATTCCTAAAATTTTGCTACGCGTTTAGCATGTCTGCTAGGGTTATTAACGTGCGGCAGTGCTCACTGCTACGGTTTAAACGTGACTTGTGCTGCATGTTTACTCTCTCCTAGGGTTTTAAATGTGCGGCTGCTGATGGCTAGGGTTTTGACCAGTTCAAATCTTAAGAGGCGATCAAAACCCTAATCGAATTTTAGGAAAACCCTAATAATAATTAAACCCTAAACCCCTCTATAAATACAACCATCCTGCAGATTGTTTAACACACCAAAAAGTATTTACGAAATACTACTCCTCTCTTCCTTCACGTTTTCATATGGTTTTTGGTGATTTGAGTTTGGCAATTGAGTGCTGATCGAGGTGAGCTCGAGTATTGTGCAATATCGAGTCTCTGGACCATTTTATCCTAGAAGGAGCAACACAGAATCCCTTTGCACCGGTACGTGAGGTATCTGTTTCTTTAAGGCAAACAGTCTACTATAATTTGATCGACAATTCAGTCCTATTATGATACAGGACTATAAGCTAAGTTTTCGCTTTACATTGCATATTCTTGTATTGCTATGCTAATTGTAAACATTTTATGTTTTTAAAACTGTTCTAGCATTGTATGTTTGCATTTGGCTTCTGAAATCTAAACTTCTGTAATCTGAATCAATCTGAATTGAAATTAATTACTGTCAAAATTTTGTATGCCTTGAATTATTCTATTATTGCACTTATATAAACACAATTTGAATCTAACTATATGCATGCGGAATTACAAATTTATAATTATATGATCCTTTTGATAATCTGATATTGACTGCATGAATTGATTGGTTGTTTCTGTTCTGTTGATATCTATCGTAATTGTTGTACATTTAGCATAATTTTGCAATAATCTTGAAGAAACAGATTATTCTGTGTTATTTGCTTTGCTTAATTGCGTTTAGATAAGTGAATATATGGCATGTTTGAGTTCTACAAGTGGCTCTGGTACTGTGTCCATGTTGTCCGCCAAAGTGGACCTTTTTAGTTTACCGAAAAATTTTTGGGTCATTTCTGTAAACGCAGGCAATAGCGAATGAAGATTTGGCTAACTATGAAAGGTCTACTTTCGGTGATTCAGGTGACTAGGCCTAAACCCACTTATACAGATCCCAAAATGACTGAAATCACCGAGTGGACTGAAATGGACAGAATTGGTCGACGATTGATTTTGTCAGCGCTGTCAAATACACTCTTTGACGTTTACTGTTCTGACTCATATACTGCGAAGTCATTATGGGATGAGTTGGACGGGAAATATAATACTGAAGAGCAAGGGCTCGAAAAGTATTTTGTGTCCAAGTTCCTGAAGTATCAGATGGCTGAGGGTAAGCCTGTAGCTGAACAGACGCATAAATTGATAAACTTAGAGCATGCCCTTGCTGATGCTGAAATGAAACTTCCAGAGAAGTTTCTTGTAATGTTTGTTGTTGAAAAGTTTCCCAAATCTTGGGAGAATTCGGGATGACATTAAAATATCATAAAGGGAGGTCGTCTCTAGACGATCTTATAGTCAACGTAAATATCAAAGAGGAATAC
Organism: Handroanthus guayacan; assembly: GCA_014898755.1. Taxonomy (NCBI): domain Eukaryota; kingdom Viridiplantae; phylum Streptophyta; class Magnoliopsida; order Lamiales; family Bignoniaceae; genus Handroanthus; species Handroanthus guayacan. Next base: position 203,065 of record JACFYI010003625.1, on the reverse strand, counting down.
AGGAACCAAGCACACAGTGCTCCTGTTGAGTACCGGCTTAAGGCAAACTTGATTATGGGAAAGAAAAATAATAAAGTGAACCAACTGAACTCAATTCAAAATCTGTCAATAAAGAAAACCTAATAAGAAATCAAAGGCAAACAAACTATGCTGGAACTGTGGACAAATGGGCTATTGGGCTAAGGATTGTCCCTTGAAGAAAGCCAAGGCTAAGTTTGAGTCTACTGGACTGGCGACAGTCAACATTGTTATGGGGGAAACTAGTGAAGCTAGAGTTCCAGACACACCTGCTAATGCGTACACTTCCTTGAACCCTGAAACTTTTACAATTTATGAACCACTTGACTAGTTAATTAGTACTAGAGCTAATGTACACGTTTATGCTGACAAACTCCTGTTTGTGTATTATTAGCCCATTGACAAGAAATTCATGACGATAGAAAATGCAAGTGCTGACAAGGTGCTTGGGATAGGATGCGTGAATTTGAAGTTTCCTTTAGGGCGCATTCTATCATTGCATAGGGTACACCATGTTTCGACGATTTAAAGAAATATAATAAATGATTATGTAATAGTTAGGGAAGGATATGACTTTCTTTTAAATTAAATAAAGTTGTTATTATGTATTTCGGAGCCTTTGTTGGTAAAGGTTTTCTTGAGAAGAATTGTTTAAATTACGGGTTGCAACTGTTGGTTCAAATAAAGTTTCTTTTTTCGATTTTTCTATTGTCAATACTATTGAATGCTCTACTGTTTGGCATAGTAGATTAGGTCATTTAAATTATGCTGCTATTAAACGCATGATGAACTTAGACCTAATTTCAAAACATCAAATTGAACGCAAAGACCAATGTCAAATTTATGTAGAAGCTAAAGTAGTAAGAAAGTCATACCAATCGGTTGATAGGCAATTTGAAATACTAGATTTAGTACATACAGACATTTGTGAATTTAATGGGTTCTTAATCAAAGATAAAAAATGATACTTTATCACCTGTATAGACGATTGCACTAGGTACTGTTATATTTACTTAATGAAACATAAGGATGAAGCATTAGAAAAATTCATAATGTTTAAAAACGAAGCCGAAACCCAAACTGGTAGAAAACTTAAACAGTTAAGATCAGATAGAGGTGGAGAGCATGAGTCTAAACCCTTCGACAAATATTGCCAAAATTTTGGCATGATTCATGAAGAGACTCCCCCATACTCTCTCTCGTCAAATGGAATAGCAAAATGAAAGAATAGGACCTTTAAAAACATGATTAACAGTCTCCTGTTAAATTTCGGACTGCCTAAGTATATGTGGGAAGAGGCTCTAAATACAGCTTGCCATATTATGAACGGAGTACCTCTCAAGCATAAAGAAAGCACTCCATTCGAATTTTGGAAAAGCAGGAAACCTAGTTTGGAATATTTTCGTGTGTGGGACTGCCTTGCAAAGGTTCTAGTCCCAGAACACAAAAGGAAAATGCTAGGTCCTAAGGCTGTTGATGTGGTCTTTCTAGGTTATGTGAAAATGAGCTATGCATTTAGATTTCTAGTTATCAAATTAGAAATCTCGAGCATAGATTTTAACACAATAGTTGAATTTCATGATGCAATATTCTTTGAGGACGTATTTCCAATGAAGATGGGAATACTCCAAGATAGTTCCTTAGATTCAGCTCTTGCAACTTCATCAATTCTAGATCATGTGGAAAAGATGACAAATGTGGGGGCTAATCCGAGTAGTTCTGGTTTTGTATCCTTAGGATCTGATGAACCTAGATAGAGTAAGAGAGCCAGAGTTGCCAAGGATTTTGAAAGTAATTTTATCACTTACAATACAAGGGTGACCTTGTGACCTTTAAAGATGCTATGGCTTTACCAAAAGCAAAGCATTGAAAGGCTGCTATCAAAAGTGAGATGGACTCTATTGTCTCTAACGGGACATGGGAATTAGTCGATCTCTCCCCGGGGTACATTATGATTGGATCTAAGTGGATCTTTAAGAAGAAACTAAAATCTAATGGAACCACATATAAGTTCAAAGTTAGGTAAGTTGCCAAAGGTTTTAGGCAAAAAAAGGGAATAGACTTCTTCGATACCTATTCCCCTGTAGCTCTTTGACTACAATCCGAGTGCTTATTGTATTGGCCAGCGTATATGATTTTTCGATTCACCAGATGGATGCGAAAACAACCTTTTGTATGGGGATCTCGAGGAGGAAATTTATATGGATCAGTCTGAGGGATTTGTAGCTCCTGGTAACGAGCATAAAGTTCGTAAGCTTGTTAAATCACTTTATGGTTTGAAACAAGTACCTAAATAGTGGCACGAAAAGTTTGATAAAACTATCTTATCTTTCGATTTTGTAATGAACAATAATGATAAGTGTGTCTATAATAAGTCTAAAGGTGATAGCTGTATTGTACTATGCCCGTATGTAAATGACATTCTGCTAGTAGGATCAAACATTCAAATAATAAATAAAACCAAGTCATTTTTTAAAATTAAGTTTGAAATGAAGGATATGGGCGAAGCAAATATGATTCTTGGACTTAAGTTGACTTGATCAACTGAGAGTATAGCCATTTCTTAATCTCACTGTGTTGAGAAAATAGTTGAGAGGTTTGTCTATAAGGAATGTAGAATCGCTAAAACGCTGTATGATCCTTCGGTAGCTCTTTTAAAAAATAAAAATAGTGTTCCTGCATCTAGTTGAGATATTCGCAAATACTTGGGAGCTTGTAATATCTGGCAAATGGCTCGAGATCGAATTTTTTTTTTTCAGTTTTGAAGTTGGCTAGATATACGAGTTGTCCCAATAGGACTCATTGGGAGGCTTTGGACAGGGTACTTTGGTATCTCAAGGGCACTGCATCACTAGCCTTGCACTACAGGAGATTTTCTCTGTGCTGGAAGGATATAGTGATGCTTGGTGGATAGCCAAAAACTCCAGAAGTAATGGGTACACTGGGTATGTAACGCCTCGGGTTACGATAGCACGTTTGCCCCGTGATCCGGAATGTCACTCGCAGTCGGGATACATACTAAAACCATAACCGAAAACTAACAGGCTCAAATCAAACTAAATCCACCATAAATTCATTCATGCTTGACATGTTCATACATATTACATATTATCCCAAAATAAGCTCAACTATCTAAAATTTACAATCATAGATTCAAAAGTCTAGTCGAACTATTACATGCTTATAATATAGTATCAAAACAAATCTTATACTAAGTAGGCTCGAATCTTCAACTGATAATCCCAAGACTTAAGATCCTACATAATAATAATATGGAATCATAAGTCACACGACCCAACAAAACTTATGGCATAATGAGAGAATCGATAGAGTTCCAAATAATAAGTATATCGACGAATGGACGAGAATGTGATATTAATAAGCATTTCAGAACATTCAAAATATACAGATCAAGTCAATAACAGGTATCACATTCAAGTCATCAGGCAGAAACAGGCATTTGGTAGGTCTATCACCCTTATATCTTCAATATAATCACATAAAACCCTTATCCCTCCAACTCTCGAAAGAGCAACAGATACAGAGAAGCACAGTCAACGTACGTGCTTTTAGATTAATCCCTCAGAACTCTACCTCCAGGGGGTTGTCCGGATTAATCCCACAGGTGAGGATTCATACGAGCTCGTATTGACAACCCGTTGTTGTCCAATCCGATACTCATAAAAATCATCAGGGCCCAACAGACAGTCAGAACAGTAGGATATAAATAGTCAGGACAGTACAGTCATATCAGAATCATGCTGCTATCAATACGTTTTGATTGACTACGAATAATAGGACAGACAATTCGGAGGCTTAGTCAATCGTTTCATTCAATCAAAATAGGAATGGACTATGGACTAGAGATTTCGTCGTTTTGAAAATTTAATCATACTTTAAAAAGATTGGATACGAACTCGAATCAACCAAAAGAGGTCAAAAAACGCATTTAAGGAAATCAAATCAGGCGCTTAAGCGCCGATTTGGGCGCTGAGATGCCCAAACAAGAAGTCATTCCAGTGAGTTGGGCGCTTGAACGCTGAGCTTCTGGAATTGGCCAACCTAGACCGGCGCTTGAGCGCTCATATCGTGCGCTTGGGCACCCGATGGGTGCTTGGGCGCCGTTTTGAGCGCTTGAGCGTTGAGTTTCGGCCGTTTTTTTTATTTTTTTGTCTTTTTATTTTCTTTTGATTTTTGGTTCAAAATCATATTTTTGGGGTTGTTTTATACTTATAAACATTTCTAAAACAACATTTTAAACATTTGGTTAAAGATTTCTCGTTAAGTGAAAATCGAGTCAAACATGACGTTTTGTCCGTATCATCCGTTTTGTCTGTTTTTAGGTGCTCAAATCCATCTCACAGCCCATGGTCCTTAGTTCAATAACTCCTCCATGCTTAGGTTATGATTTTATTCGAACATTAGGCTCAAGATGTTCATGTCAATGGTTTAGCACACATATATACCAAGATAACTATCTTCCAAGGTAATGAAGCTCACAATATACAACAATAACGACATGAACAACATACTTATAAGCTGGAAAACAGAATATCGCATGAAATATGAAATGGAGCATGGAATCAAGATCAAGAGGAGGAAAACCGTAAGTCTTACTTGTTTGAGCTTCTAAGCTCGTCTTGATCAAATGTTAGAAGTGCCACAAATTTGAGTTAAACACCTAAATATAACCAAACCAAGTGTTAACTCCTACATATTCATACCAAAATCACTTACTCAATAGGCTAACATTATGCTTACCAAGGTGAGAGTATGATATCCCTAAGTTCCCTTGAGCTTTCTTGATAAATCTATCAAGTGTTGGAGTTTAATGTTGCTGCCGGAATGAAGAAGGAAGTAAAGGAAATGAGAGGAAAATTTTTCAGCAGACTTGGAGTTCTAAAATCTAAAAACAAGCCCCCTTCACACCTAGATTTATAGTAGAAGTTTGAGTCTTTGGTGGTCAAAAAGCAAGCCAAGAATTCAGCTAACAAATCCCTCAATTTCTTAGAAAATTTCGGCTGAAGCATGCTGTGGATGGAAATCTGATTTTTCATGTCTTTTTTTTTTTTTGAATTGTTTAAATTTTGGGTTGGAATTATGGGCTGAGATTTGGGCCGAAATTAAATAGGTTTTGGGCCTATTTTGGGCTTATGAAACGTTATTGGGTTGAAATTTATCGTGAGAAATTGTTTTGAACGTGAAACTCACTTTTGGAATTAAAACGTGTTTCGTTTTATTTAAATCAAAATAATTTGAGAAAATTGATGATTTGAATATTTTAATTAGGAAAAACTCGGCGTATTACAGGGTATGTATTTACCCTAGGTGGGGGTGCTGTCTCTTGGAAGTCCACTAAACAGACTTTAGTAACTCGATCGACTTTTGAGGCATAGTTGTGTGCTTTAGACACAACTAGGACTGACGCTGAGTGACTTTATGGGTTGATGGATCAACTTTCCGTGGTAAGCAAGCCAATATCCGCAATCGCTGTGCATTATGATAGTCAAACCACAATTATAAAGATCAAAAGTCAAAAATTCAACCAAAAGACTAAGAGACATATCCAATTTAGACTAAAGTCTATAAGGGAACTTATCTCTGATAGGGTGATGGCTATTGATTTTGTTGGTACCAAAGACAACATAGCTAACCCTTGACTAAAGGACTTGAGTTGTCTTTAATCCAAAAATCGAGGCTAGAGATGGGACTGAAAACCCCTTAAGTGATACACAAGCAGTGGCAACCCAACCTACTAAGTGGAGATCCCACAAGAAAAGTTCAATGTGGTATAAATAAACTGTTGGGTGTATCGAGAAGCACCTAATCTCAAGTTGATACTAAATATCTGAGTCCCTCTCCTGGCATACCTAGAAGGTACCGTTTACTGCTTGTTTAGTAAGAGTGTTGAACTTCGAATGGGATCCAGTCCTTCTGATAGGATGTTAGCAATACATCCTTAGAGATGCCCAACTAAGTGAATGCAGTCGTTTAGCCGCAACTAAGGACAAAAGGTTATCTACGAAAGCATTCATGATACAGGATCGGGACACATGGCCATAATGTGTCAACCCTAA
>JACFYI010003625.1:174646-196870 GCA_014898755.1 Handroanthus guayacan | reverse complement strand
ACTGCCGCCCTTCCCCCCCTCCCCTGCCCCGCTCGGCTCCGACTCCTACTTCGGCCACGGCCACTGGTGTTAGGGCGAATTGTCTCTGTCCTCATCTCTTTTTTTGGACAAAATTCAATTGAATTTTGAATTTCCAAATCCAAAAACTAAACCTAACTTAATTCTTAAAAGTTTACTATGCGTTTAACATGTCTGCTAGGGTTATTAACGTGCGGCCGCACTCACTGCTAAGGTTTAAACGTGACTTGTGCTGCACGGTTACTGTCTCCTAAGGTTTTAAATGTGCGGCTACTGACGGCTAAGGTTTTGACCAGTTCAAATATTAAGGGGCGGTCAAAACCCTAATCGAATTTTAGGGAAACCCTAATAACAATTAAACCCTAAACCCCTCAATAAATACAACCATCCTGCATACTGTTTAACACACCGAAAAATATTTACGAAATACAACTCCTTTCTTCCTTCATGTTTTCATACGATTTGTGGTGATCTGAGTTTGGCAATTGAATGCTGATTGAGGTGAGCTCAAGTATTGTGCAATACTGAGTCTCTGGACCATCTTATCCTGGATAGAGCAACGCAGAATCCCTTTGCACCGATACGTGGGGCATCTGTTTCTTCAAGACAAACAGCCTATTGTGATTTGGTCGACAATTCAGTCCTGTTATAATACAGGACTATAAGCTAAGTTTTTGCTTTACATTTCAGATTCTTGTATTGCTATGCTAATTGCAAACATTTTATGTTTTTAAAACTGTTCAGGCATCGTATGTTTGCATTTGGCTTCTAAAATCTAAACTTCTATAATATGAATCAATCTGAATTCAAATTGAGTACTGTCGAAATTTTGCCTGCCCTGAATTATTCTATTATTGCACTTATATAAACGCAATTTTGAATCTGACTATATGCATGCGGAATTACGAATTTATGATTATATGATCCTTTTGATAATCTGATATCAACTGCATGAATTGATTGGTTGTTTCGGTTCTGCTGATATCTATCATAATTGCTGTACGTTTAGCATAATTTTCGCAACAGTGTCAAATCAGTCAGTGTCCGTCTGTAATGGATACAAGTCTGGATACGGTGCCGTTCAGCATAGATTGTGTGGTGCTTTGCTAATAACTTGGATAATAATTTGAAGGAACATTCCTCTTCGTCATCCTCCACTGATGGAATATGAGTCCACGTATTCTTGCACACGACACAAATTTCTTACGTGATAGCAACTCTATTATCATTTTTTACGTGATACCAACTCTATTAAAAAGGGGGGAAAAAAAATTGAAGGAACATTTGAAACAGTCCCTCAAAGACCACTGTGATCAGCATTCATGAGAATAAGAATGGATTTTACTTTAGTATGACAGATTTTAGAATTAATTAGTTAAGAAGAATATTATGGTGTATGGGTAAATTTTGCGTATGAGTAGATGAGTAATTTATGGGTATAAACCCATTCATATCCATTCTAATATTTTTTATGGGTACAAGCAAAGTATGAATCTACTCAATATTAACAGGATTTGGGTCTAGGTATTAATATATATATATGTATATATTTTTTGGGGATTTGAGTAAGGTATTACCCTGCCTGTTGACAGGCCTATCTACATAGTTGCGAGTCACCGTCTATCTTGTGCTTCTATTTCACCCATATTAATCAAGTACACCAAAAATTCTATCTAGAGCCTAAGCACGACACTCTTTTCCTGAGTTGTGAGACATCTCACAATTTAGCTTACAAAACAGTACAGTTGACGTCCCAATGTCTGAACAAAATTGCCTTTCATTTTATTTCAGAAAAAGCAAAATCCTGCCATTTGATTCCACGATTTCATCTCACCAAGATATCAAAAACTGCCTTTCATTTTATTAGTCTTGACAAGACAGATATTGAATCCTGCCTACCTCACCCCATTGTCATCCCTACTTCCCCTAACCCCCACCCCATGCCACAACTAGAAAGGAAAAAGACAACATGAAAGCAAAAAAATAAATCTTAACATCAATAAGGCCCCCTTCGGTTGCCAACATGAATGTCTCCTCCCTTTAAATGTTTTATTTTCATCTTCTGTGGAGCTATTTTTCACCCTTATGGTAGGCTTTATTTGAGAAATTTTCTACTATATAATAATTGAATAATTATTCTTTTCGTAAGTTGTTATGTATAATGATGTAATGAAATCTACCGATTGATTCTAAAAATAAATTAATCTTGTTACACATGCCTAGGGTCACCGCTTTGCATGGTCACATGTTCAGAGTAGTCTTTATTTCTATTCAAAAAGGTTGTGTATTTGCACATAGAAAGAGGTGTACTACGTTAGTATTCATACAAATACACACACATGAATACATTCACTCAAAAATTTCACGCCATCAGAAAAAGAAATCCACACCTAGATTCAAAGAAATTAGGGTAGGAATAAATACTTGCAGTACTCTTTATATCTCCAAATTCTCTACTTACATGAGAATGAATGTTTCATCAATCATTAAACATGAATCAGTGCTGCCCATCTAATTGTAAAGTGATCAGATTAGCAAAAGCATTCACCTTATTTGAATACTCATCTGATTCTCCCGTCTAATTGCATATAGCACTACACAATATTTTGTTGTGTGGCCTTCGATTTGAGCCTCATTCTCAAGCTCCTTTCACCTGCAAATAGTTGCAAAGGTGAGAACATGATCAAGATACTAAACAAAAGCAGTTTTTCCAAACATTACAAATCAGCTTAATTAAGGCTAAAGGCTGAAAAGTGCTTCTAGAAGCTGTAGCAGGCAACCCCATAGTCTTCTTAGCATAAAAGCTCTTTCCAATGTGCCAAATCCGATTTAAGAAAGAAACTGAGGGGAGAAGATAAAATAAAATTCAGTCACTTAAAGTCCAAATCACCAGTCCATTGAAGTTGAAACATCAATGGTACAATAAGTTCATACTGTTCTTTTCTTGCTTCTTCCTTTAATAAGAAAAAGTACTACCATTTTCACCATGAGACATGATTGACAAAATCTTTCATTTGCATTTACATTTTTCTCCACTCCAGTCTCATTTTCATTAATATTCAAGTAGCAGACTTAACAAGCCCAATTAACATTCACTAACGTTTATCATATAGAACGAGAAAGCAGGTCAAACTTACCTGTTGGTTTCAGGACTCCTCGTTTGAGAAGGTTTTGATCCTTCACCAACCTGAAAGTAGCCCTGTAAGACGAGTCACACACACTCTCATCTTAAATGGGAACATTGAAGACTCGGCGCCGCTCTCTAAAGTGGATACACCACAGTGAGTGGCCCTTTCAAGTGCCAACCATTGAATCCTCGATGCAGTTTTGTCAGAGCACATGTACCAATCCTATTTCACCACTTACGTCATCAACAACCATCTTGAATAGGACTCTTTTACTATATCCCGTACATCCCATTATATAGATTGCCTGAAGTGGGCATTCGGATCTTGGAATCTTCATAACCACTGTAAAACTTATTAAAGCCCAATCTCTCATTCCTGAGCAATTCTACCATACCCAAATTATTCCCATTCTGGACCTCATTCCAGCCATTCCATTGTACATTAGACGTTATTCCGTTCCTAGACTGAGGGATGCTGAACTGAGGAAATGGAGAAAGATTATTGGCCAGTGTTTGCTCCACAGCCCTAGAAGGAATACCATAAGCATCACCAAGGGGGGAGAATTTGTCCCCCAGATCAGTAAACCTTTGATTCTGATGTGGGGGAGGAGGTCTTTGCAGAAGTGATTGGAATCTCGCCTCTTCATATGGACTCAATTGTGAAGAATAATTTGACCGCAAGTCTACGCCCGAGCTGCTGATGCCAACCGGAAGTGTCCCTTTACCAACTGCCAATATTGCAGGATCCATAAATTCAATATCACCATTACTAATGGTATTACCACCTGAGGATATCGGATAATGATTTCGTAACAAGGAAGCATCAAGCATGTGATTTTCTGCAAATTATAGAATAAAATTGATTATTGAAAAACCAAGAAGGTTTGGACATAAATCAGAAAGCCTAGATGCACTCAGCAGGACAGCATATAAAACTAACCAGAAACTGTATCCAAAAGTTGCTCTGCCCTCTCATGAGAAGCAAAACCTGGGGGCGGTGCCCTACTAGGCACTGAAAATCCTGGAGGGGCAGATATTGGAGATCTTGAAACTGTTCAACGACATAGGAAAAGAGAGCTTAAGGGAGACAGGAAATTAACAAATAAATAACTACATAAAGAAGAAGCACGAAGAAAAGAGTTGCCATCTGTGCTGGGATTTGTCTATAGAAAAATGGCAGTAGCATAGAATGATGAGCTCACCAAATCCAAAATAAAAGCTTAAAGTTCAGTCTTAATACTTTGCCAATCGGGAAAAACCAATGATGCACATAAAGAAACTATGATATAAGATCAACAGAAATGCAAGTCAACACCAAAATCAATCAGTCTTTCCAATAACAAACACGGGAAACAAAGATGGCTCTCCTCTCCTAATCAATAAACACTTATATAAATACTTCCCTCTTCATACTCGTCAGCTTAGACAAACAGCACAATATTACTTTCACAATTATAGTCCTGATGGTGAAAAAAAGTTTTTGGAGCTCAAAAAGCGACCAATTGGTTCTCCAAAAGAGAATCTTTTCCCTAACCACAATTTTATCAAAATTTGCAATTAACATCATTGCTGTCACAAGGAAGTTAACATGATGGAAATTTAATTGATGTAATATCCACAAATTGTTCATGTTTTCTCTTCTGTTGATCATCCTGTAGAAGCTTAAGATATCATTTTTAATCAAGACATTATTTGGGAGAGGGGGGGAAAAAGAAAAGAAAAGAAAAAAGAGGAAGAAAAAAGATCCACCATGTCTCCATTATATGAATCTAACAACATCAAGCATCAATTGACAAGATCTGCAACATTTTATAAGATTGCTTCTTGCTCTAATTCTCCATGTAAGCTGCACCAATGGCTCTGAATAAAAAAATACACTAGAACACACGGTGTATCCACAATGCCAGTTGTCCTTCACTATCCTTAATTTTCAACTAATTACCACTGTACTATTAAACCTACTTGACTATAAAGCAAACCAAGTTAATATATGCACAAGGGTGAAGGGAAAATTGCCACATTAAAAAATTAACTACAATGGTCAGAGATAGGCTTAAGTGGCATAGTGCAAGCTCAGGTTAGCTCTTTCAGACTTGGCCTCCAACATCAAGCTTGCATAAATTTTAAGATGGTTAAATTTTCAAGCCCCAAAAAGGCTTGGCTAACTGAGTTAAAAGCAACAAGCACAAAATAGATAATCAAGATGCTTGACCAATTCACTAAATCCCATTCAACTATACACCAAGAAATTTTTAACGTATATATTGAGGGAGTGAGCATAGTTGGGGGAAGCAAAGAAATCCAATCGGGACTAAAACAACCAACTTTATTAGGGAGATTTTAAATGTATAAATATGTGTTTTTCTCCAAAACAAAAGAAGGTCATTCAAGCAAGACTCAAGCAAAGGAGAGCAAAGTTTGATAGCTTGGACGTTCTTCAGGCATGCCAGGTTACCAATTGAAACAGAAATATCTTGCTCAAGATAGCTTTCTTAACACCTTATCCACCATCATATTATGCTAACTTGACACTTATGCATGCATAGAAGTTTTGTGATGATATGATGAACATGAATCTACATCAAAAACATCCTAAGTCACCATGTAAACAACAAATTTTCAAGATAAGGTCACATGATTTCTAATAATCCAAATTAAATGAAAGGGAGATTCATTCATAAAATATTAATCAGTGTTAACTTACCAGAAAGTCTGTTAGAAGAGTTATGAGAATGGCTACCAGCAAAAGTATCTGATTCCATGACATTGAAAGTCGGAAAACCATTCCGACTAACAAACTTCTCAAGATGCAAGCTATTGTTGTTAGATAAATCATGCCCAAATGGGCGGTGCTCAAGGCCCTTATTGAAGTAGTCAACAGATTGTCCAAAATCAGATAATTGGTTCATAGGCTCCTCCTCTCTGGCAAACGAAAACCTTGATTGATTGCTATTCTGAATTTTCCGTGAACCTGATAGTCCGAAAGGCCCTTGTTGTTTATCAGTTTCACCTAACAACTTAGCCAGGTTCTGAGGTGACGTTAATGACTCATCCCATGAGTCGAAGTCCATAGACAATATATTTGTTATTATGCTGCTCTCCCCCATATTTAAAGAACCATTTCCTACTTCACCTTCATATCTCCCTAGCACCGAACTTTTCCCCTTACTAGGAAACAAATTAGAATATTCAACATTATTAACCTCAGAACTCTTGATTATATTCGCAGGATGTCCACTAGAAAGGCTGGAAGTTGAAATCATCAACTTGCTATTTCTATCTGCAACTTGCCTATCCAGATCAACACTGATGGATCCATCAGCATTACTAAACTGAGGAGAAAGATGCTTTGACAGATGAGATGCATGACAAAAGTCTGGTAATCTGGTGGTAGCAACCTCAGGATCCTTAACCCTTTGGCTCTCAAATGACAACAGATCATCTTCTACTTCATGCAAATCGACTCGTGTTACTTGAGTTGGCATTGTGAAGCCAACCTTCTCATTTGTATTTACAGCTGTTCCAGACATTTGAGAAGACACTGATTCTCTTATGTGCTGAACATGACCATTCTCTGAAACTCGGTTTTCATGAATAACCATTGATGAAATACCAGAGCACATATTCTCCATGTTTCCATCTGCAGCATCAATAGAATCTTTATCTGAAGCAAGTCTATTAGATGTTAAGGGAGAGTCACCAATATTATTACTGTTAGGTGGTAGCTTAGTTGTAGGTGGGCCATGCAGCTGTGTGGTTACAGGCAAAGTGGCAGAATGTACAGACGAAGAGGAACTCCCAGAAACATTAGCTCCCTCATCTGTATTTGATTCTCTTTTCACTTGTTTTATGGACCCCATTTTACTTTTATCTTGTGATATGGCGCTTTCTTCATTAGGAACCAATTTTCCACCAATAGGCAATGAAGAAAGCTGGCTTGGGCTTGCAGCTGCAGTGGAACTTGCCACTGGTCCGTTAAACACATCTGGTTTCTGTTCAAGTGGCTCGTTGGGCCATTGTGTACTTGTAAGCAAAGGTTGATTGTTAGAAGCACGTGTTCCCCTGATCACGAAAACAATTAGAAACTGCAGGAGGAAATAAAATTAGTAATAATTAACAGTTCAACGATGACATACCATGATGTTCCAGCAGGAAGAACGGCAGACCTACCAGAGCTACTATTTGGTGGAGAAACTCTAGCAATGTTTGCTGAGGTCTGCTGACAGGCATCACCAGATCGTTTTAGAGGGGGAGAAAAGATTCAGGTAATGCACAATTGGTGAAGAAACAATAAATAACACAAAATAGTCCACCATCACAATTTCCACATAGCCGGATAACAACTGTTCTCCTGAGAGAAAGGAACCCAAAGTCCCAGATTTCCCTAAAACCTGAATTAAGCAGCCTCCACAGAGCTTAATGCAGCATACTCATGTGAAATGCAACATAGACTAGAAGGCAAAAGACTAAAAATAAAATAAAACTGAGCATTCAAACATTCAAACACCATTACTTGGAAAAGGCAAGTGATTTGGGGCAAAGATAAGAAACAAGAAAATCTTACATTTGTATTTACAGCAGTTTTAGTTATAGGCTTCCCTGAAAAGCCGGAAGGGTTATTGTTGTACTCATCTGCTGGTGGAGGTAAGACATTTCCTGAACGCCGTTGTGTACTATTTGCAGACCCAGTAATTTGTTGAACTCTACTCCTTTCCAATCATTATGTAAGTGGATTAGATACTTGAGAAAAAATTAGAAAAGCCCCAAAAAGCGTTTGAGATGATGGTAAAACCCAAAGAAATGATACCATACCATGTTTTAACAGGATCATCAAAGGTTCTCATATCAACCCTACTTTAGAAGAACATAAATTGGCTGGTACAAACACATCAAGAGAACTGATAATTTTAAATTCTTGTGCAGCGAAAGAAACTTATTATCAGTTATGAGAAAAGTCACACAGAACTTCAGTTCTCGCTTTATAAAAGCTGCCCATCAATCCTTTAGACTTTTATGCAATTTCAAACCATAAACGGGCGACCAAAGGATTCAGCATATATATCAGCTTCCTCCCATATCAATAATTTCTAAATCTTAAGTTTAAGTTTTGGGGAAACCCAAAAAATAAAAATAAAACAAAATAAAATAAAAGTGCATTTTAAAGACCCAATGAACTGCATTGTCCCAAAAGATACATCCTAGTATAATAATTATGCAATGGTTAACCTTCTTGCATTATATCAGAAGACAATAAAAAAGAATATATCCAGCATGCATTGCTGGGGTTCAAACCACAGAGAGCAGAGCAGAATGCCAGAATCTTTTTCTAACCTATTTCAGCATTAGAATAATAATAATAGAAAAGGCAATTAATGGGCGAGAAACAAGCACAAAACGAAAGTAATTCTTTGTTTACAGAAAAACATTTTACGGAGGAATGGTTGCTTTAAACACAGAAACTTAGACATTTGACGTAGAAATAGTTGCTTGAAGTAGAGAAATTGAAAAAATTTTAAGTAGAAATAATTGCTTTGAACACAAAAAATGATAGGAGGAAGCACCAGGGGTATTTTCAGAATAAAATGTAAAATGATCCAAAATTGGTAAGGACAGAATATGACATAGACTAGGGTAGGGCTCTCTGAAAATATACGCTCTGCCTGCTTAAGAATGATGACCTAGCTGATACACACTCTTATAGATGAAAAAAACTAATGCCTGAAAATTTGTACCCAGCCTATTCAACAACAGAAACAGTCGCTAATAGTGTGTCAACAAATTCAGAAAGATCTGACATGGCATGTGCATGTTAGGCTCGCAACCAGACAAAAAAAACAAAACCAAAAAAAAAGAAAAAAAAAAGGGGAAACACATATGTATATATACACCAGATCAACATAAAAAGGGAAAGGAAAATGAAAATGAACGATCCTCTCATGGAAGTTATATAAATGAAAAGAAAAGCATATAACAAAACATGCCCTGATAGTGAAATACCTTGTGTAAGCAGATATTATTTCATCCTTAGAGAAACTGTCCTCTTGTGAACCAATCTCATGCAAATATAGACAATCAGGGTTACTGCAAGCCTGCACCAAAATGCAAACCCTTCATCAGCGAACGCTAGAGGTAAACCAGCCATGTGAACATGGACATCCGTATGATACTGTGAATTATTTGGCCATAATTTGATTTCTAAAAGGTATAATAGTCATACCACATTTCTCAGCCATGCATGACAGTATTTAGTAGTCCCAAAGCATGCCCTGCAATAGAATTTTGTAAAGCAATCTGATACAAAAGAGTTCAAACCGTCAAATTACAAAATGCAAGATGACACTTACTTCAAAGGTTTACCATCCAAAACAAACCCATGTACTGACTGGATACAACGAACAGCTTCCTCCTCCTTTGAGTATGTGATATATCTGGCAAATACACAATTTGAAATGCATATAGATGCAGAAATGTGCCCAACATGATAATTGCTGACCACAGGAATAAGATGTATCACCCATTGTCTATAACATGGCACTTCACATAAGAATCAAGATTCAGATAATGTGATCTGTAAGCAATCTTAACCATCAAGGTTTAGCATGAGCTAGGCCATCAGAAACATATATAAATAGCATGTTGACTTTCAACTGAATATCAAAAAATCATTTTCATCAATTACCCTGCACAGCTAAGCCCTCCTATGCTCTATAACAATGGAGAAAGAAGACAATGAAAGCATGCATGACAAATGAGTTGTATATATAATTACACATGAAACCTACACACCTTAAAACAACTTCTGCAATTTTTTAATATCAAAATATAACATTTGAAATCAAGAACTTGGATCTTACACACTGCATGTACTATTTGCAAAATGTTGTATAGCACCAGCTGATGTCCGAGAGATAGACACCTTCAGCACCTTTCCATACTGACCAAAATATTCTCTCCGCTGAAGAAGCTGAGGACCAGAATCAACATTAATAAGACAAGAAAAAAAGATGAGTGAGGAAGGACAAGAGAAGAAGACATGAGAGGCACGGACATCCTCATCTGCGAAATTAAGTGGCAAGCCCACAACATAAACAAGATTCCTTTGGATAACTCGTACGCTGGCAAGTTGCTTCCTTCCTTCTGAGTTTTTGTTCTTTCCCTTTTGCGACTTTAGCTTTTTCTCCACATTCATCTCCGAGACCAGCCTTTTGCAATTATGATGCAGATTATAATTAGAGCAGTAAACACTGTACGCTTACATCCAAGAAGTGTAACTTTTCCTAATACCTGTCCACTTAATGCTACATATTGATTACCTTTCACAACTTGCAGTTGTTCCAACAATCTTTTCCTTGTTATAAGGATTACGACATGCTGGACAACGCCCTTCTGTCTCATCTTTCTCAGCCATATCCATAATGTGATGCCAGCACCAAACACAAATCTGGCAAAACGGAAAGACTCACACATCCTCATAAAAAGAAAAGTTCATTGCACAAAGGAAATTGTAAACTAAAAATCCCAACATATGGATGGTAAAAGGTCAATAATTCCCCCAGCAGCTTCAGCTTAACACCCAATTTACAGTGTATATTATTTCTAGAAGTACAATAATCAAAATTCAAAACAATAAGATTCTAATTTCTTTTGCTAGCGGGGTGTTTCATTTGACGCAACAAATTCTGCTATCATCCTGCACTAAGAGGTAGCAAGAAGTTAGGCATCTTGTGACTTCGGCAGCTCAACTATTGCACAGTTTTATCCTGGTTAACCTTAAACCTTTGCAGGTGAATGAAACCATAGAACGAAGTGATTTCAGCAAAGAACTGAAATGAAGCGATATCTTCAAATCTTAGGAAAAGAAATGCTTGTCCTTCCTGAAACATCCAAAGCACAAAGTTCAAGAACAAGTTAAGTTTCTAATACCACTAGCTTATTCGTGCATGTGGCCGCCTCGGATTTAGAGCATAGGAATATAGACCCGCATGGAAATTAATGTAAAAGAAAAACATAAAAAATAAAAAGACCAAATAACAAAAAGCAACAGGACAAAAGACACTCCAATTATGAACAGAAGGAGAAAGAGGTCTGCAATCGAACAATTTCTATTTTCTCCAAGGTAATTCATTGAAGATCTAGCCCAGGAGGCAAATACTTCCATCTAGTCAACAACAATTATGGTAGGATTGGCTGCCCGTACATGGCAAATGTAGGTTTTCATTTATTATCGAAAGATTTCTGCCATCCTACCATTGTAAACTGTCACATGTGATGTGCACAATCCATTACGATCATGTCGTGGTGCATGCCAAAGTCCACACTCAAGAATATGAAAAAAGCCAACGGCTGAAAGTAATGAGTACAAGTGGATGGCTTAGAAGTGCAAAGATATGGCACAATAAATTCAGCCTTGGGAGCAAGAGTTATTAAAAAACACACATATGCACACACATATGCACACACAAAGAGGCCTACCTCATAACAGCTCTTAAAAATGTGCAAGTAAAGTATATCAATCAGATGACTCACATTTCTGTAACGTGCACACCTAAATATTGAATATATCTTTCAAAAGATTCCCATCTCAGCCAAATACCAAATGAGTCTAGCTAAAAGTATTAGATAGCACTGATCAGCAAAAGTAATTATGCCATGTCTCATGATGACATGCGACCACCATTGATGCCAATGGAATCTAAGCTGCAGAAAATGAACGAGACTTTTCTAATTCTTCCTCCCGTCTTTGTTTGTCCATTTTGCTCTAACAGTGAAACGGCAATCTAATAATTGCAGGTCCTCGATCTTACTAGACTAAACTATCAACATCTGATGCAAATTGCATCCAAATGTGGAAGTAGCATACCAAGCATTAGATAAAGCGTTCATGTAAACAAGAAACATAAAGTTTCCAGAGATAATAGAACAACAAATTCATATGGAGAAGGATATAATACCTCATAGCCGCACTTACAAGGCTTCAACTGCTGATCAGTCAAATCCATCTCCTCAGCACAGAGGGGGCAAGTCTTCTCTCCTTGATCACTCATGGTTGCCTAAACAAATTACAAACCAGAGCATATATCAATCCAACTCAAAACGAGCATTTTTATATTCAAGCGAAAATCAAATTGAATGTAGATTAAAGTGAATTTAAACATTCAATCATAAATTAGAAAGGGCCTCCACATCCAGCAGAATAAACAATAGATCAACACAGGGAAAATTGAAAATTTAGTAAAAGGAAGAACACGAAGCTGAACAAGCATAAAAGTAAAATCAGAATCTACGCAAGACAAACTACCTTTAGAATAAACTCACTTTTATCTGTAGAATACAAAGTCAAACCCTAAAAAAACCTTTACCCACAAAATTCCTCACAACTTTCCCAATTAAAATCCCTCATGCACCAGTAAATCTTGAATAATTCAAGCAATCATTAAACCAATCAAAAATAAAATCAAATCGAGTAAAGAATAACAAACAAAATTGAGCTCTCCATATATAAACAGTCAAAATTAAAATCCAATCCAATCCAAAAAGAACACCAAAGATCAGTAATTAAACTCAAACCAACCAAAACGAATCAGCAAAAATTCATTCAGATTGATTAAAAAAAAAATTGATTTTGCTATTTTCCGATAAAATTAGGGATCTAAAACGAGAACAAGATTGAAGATAAGCGGACTTACAACGGATGATTGGATCGAGATAAAGGATATGAGATGAATAGCGATATAGAGATGTCGATATAGATACAGAGAGAGAAAGAGAACCACGAAGACTGTGAATTCAGAGAGAGAATTAGAGTGAGAAAAAGTGAAATGGTTAGCTTTGGCTGATGGGGTGTTTTTACGCTGTGGTCATTTGGGTCGGGTTCGGATTAGGATTTGGTTCCCGGGTTTAGAACTTGTGGAATACCCTTTAATTATAAAAAATTGCTTATAAAAGAATACTTATGTAATTATAAGTTGTTGTCCGTTGAAAATTATGTAAAAGCATAATTACCTACTTAAATGGTATTTGCAACTGCTTATAAAAGCACTTATGTAATTATAAGTTATTGAAAGTTGTGTTTCAGTGTTTGGAATTACTGTTTTTGCTGTAAGTTTTCTAAAATTAATCAACAATATACTATAATCTCATAAGCAGCCCCATGGTTGCTTATGGGGTGCTGTAAGCTATTTCTCATAACAGTAAATGATTATAATTTCAAATATTACAACTTTTTATTGATTTACAGTGAATTATTTAATGGTTTTCAAATACGGTTGAATGCAATTTACCCCCTTGTATTCATTCTAATTAGCGCAAAACCCTCTAATTTTTTTTAATTAATATGAAACTCCCTGTATTCCTGAAAATGTTGCAAAAAAGAGGTCATCTTTATTATGTATTTTACACACGCCATCTCTGTAATTTTTTTATGTTTTTATTATTGCTTTATAAAATAAAATGACCCAATTTGCCCTTCAAGTTAAATGCAATTTACCTCCCTTTATTCATCTTAATTGACAGAAAACACCCTATAATTATCTTAATTGGCACAAAACTTTCTCTATTCCTAAAAATACTAATGATTGTGGCAAATTCGATGTGGGTGCTTAAATTTGTTTTCACAAAATTAAAAATATATATTTATTCTTAATAATGATAAATATTTCTTATTCATTGATATTTTTATTTGAATTTTGTGAATAATGTAATTTAACAGTAAAATTATGATTTTTTGAAACTAAGAGTTAAGTAGTGTTTGAAATTGGGAAAGAAAAATCTGAATTAGAAAAAAAAAGTGAAGTGATAGTTGCTATAGAGGGTATTTAAGTAATTTTGTTATTCTAAAAATGATTTAAATTCAATGGGCAAGTAAGTATCATTTTACCGAATACAAGGGCTTTCATGTTAATTAGAAAAACTCAGGGGATTTTGTGCCAATTAGAATGAATATAGGGGATATTTTGCATTTTACCCTTTCCAAACGCCAAGTACCTTTAATTATAATTTGATTTTTTCAACTTTTAGCAAAAGTATGTGATTATACTTTTACACAAGGTGTTACAAACACCACATTAATATTTGAAAACTATCAAATAATTAACTATAAGTTAACAAAAAGTGATAGCATTTGGAATTATAATTACTTATTTTTATCAAAAAATAGATTACGGTATCTCATAAATAGTCAGTCTCAAGGCTGCTCATGAGTTTATATACTATCTCATATGGTTTCTCCTGGAAGTCCGAATGAAAATGAGTTATCGGGTTGAATTAGTTTTGCCTGTGGTTAATTAGGACTTAAAGCCCTGATTTTGGTTCTTTCCTGTACATGTGGTTGGTATGGTTGTGTCTATTGGATTTGCAGGTCAAATCAAGAATAAGTTGCTTTCAATGTGAATTATTAAACAAAACCCAACACATAATATAATACATATGTCTATACTATTGACTATACTATAATGACAAAAGATCATGCCATGTGTAAAATGACATTTTAAATACCAATTTTTATAATTTTAATTTTATTCTTTAATTGCAATCACTTTCTATTAATTTAACTACAATCACTCATTCACTATCAATTTAAAAAGCATTCACTAGATGTATATGCATGATGGTTTAGTTCACCATACTCTATATATATATATATATAAAGAATTCTTTTTTATTGGAAATTTAGCTGCATACTTGAATTTTAATGAAAAAAACATATATTTCTCCAATTATAATTATATTGTATAATAATGTAGTGGGTAGTGGAATTTTGAGGATTCCAATTTCCTCCAATTAAAAAATCAGACTTTCTCTCATTGAAGATCCATCAATACCTACCTAAGTAAAATTATAGAGTTCTCCAAAAAATTGTCAGGTTTATTTGGACGTGTATTTATATTTTTAGCTAACATATACCTCGTGCTATGTGCAAAATTAATTAATTATGATTAAAAATATAAACGATATTCAATATTTTTATTTCATATAAAGCGAGTTTAGTGCATGTTATATTTTTTAATAAAGTAAACAGTATAGAATAGGAGGTTTTTCTCACCAAGTCTTAATGAATCAATATTATTATTCATTATGTTTGATAATCATACCAAACTCCTTCAATTAATATCTTAAAAATTTTACTCGATATGTTCTTCTTGTATGATATTTGTCCATATATATAATTATTTGTAGTAGTTCTTATATATTATTTTGTTATAATTTTAATCTTTCAATATCATCCACGGTATTTTAAAAATGAAATAACTTGTATGTATATAGTATATTCCTAATTCATATAATTTTTATGTGAGATTGATAGATCAAGTATATTGTGGGAAGACAAATATATTGACTTCTATATTATAATGACAATAGGGTGTATTTAGAGGTCAATACAAAACAGGACAAGTTGGGATTTCACATATTCCGGTCCCGTCTTGGTTTTGGTTCAGGACATAAGAAATTGTCCCGATCTTGGTCTTAACTCATCTCAATTTTTCGAGATGGGATCATGATACAACATGTTAATTATGAGCTCAAAAAAAATAAAACAAAACAAAAAACAAAAAGATGTCCAACTACGCTTAATTTAAATTGGACTTAATTACTTATTTGAAATTTGAGTTATTAGATAGCTGATAATGATTATATATATTATATAGATAAATATAATTAACAGGGACAGGACGGTCCTGGTTTTTCAACGACTATCCTGGTTCCGTCACAATTTTCAATCAGGATAGTGAATTTTGTCCCGATCCTTTTGACATGCTCAATCAGGATTAATGAGCCAGGACATCCTGAGCCATGCTTATCCCTAGGAGCAATGTATTAATATATCTAGTCAATTAAGCTTCAAGATTTTTCTTCTAGATTTTTTTTTTTTTTATCATTTTCATTTCCATTAATATCTTTGCTCCATAATCTCATGAAAATCCAATAGTAGTGTAATCCCACGGTACTTGGGCCAACAATGGCTTGTCCCTTGGATGAGATCATGAGAACTCGAGATATGCTTGAACTCTTTTGTTTGGTTTCTATAAAATACGAATTAGAAATAGGAAATATTCTAAAGTTAAACAACGAAAACATTACAGTGAAATAAAGTGTAACTTTATGATAACAACTCTAATATTTCTTTTCATTTCTAGAAATAGGAAATATTTCAAAGTTTGAAAACCAGAAAATACACTGAAACAAAGTGTAACTCTATGAAGAGAAATATATCAAGGCATATAAAATATATTTAATATGCTTCTAACTAGCTATAACATTTGATGATATAGGCACTACAAAATTATTAATTTTTTGCAACTAAAAGATTAACAGTCGTGGTGAAAGCAGTAGCAATAACCCAAAATTAACAACCATGATATTAATATATAACTGAATGTAATCGCTTCTCTCTCTCTCTCTTAAAAAGAAAAAAAAAGAAGAAAAAGAAAAAGAGAAAGAAAGAAAAGAAAAGAAAGTAAGAAAAGAAAAGTCTGTGATATGGGAAAAAGTCATCTCCCTCACCAAATTGTGAGAAAAATGAAGGAAAAACTTATGTAGGTCTCTCTCATTTTCCAATACATTTTGAATTTTCTTTTATCTTTATTTCTCTCCTTAATGTTTTATCATGAATTAAACAAACTTGAAATTTCATATTTCTTTTCTTTTTTTTTTTCCATAATATCTTCTGTTCCTTATCAAAATTTTTAAATCAAACTTAATGTAAAGTATCGTTTCAAGAAAATTAGAAAAGATAAAAAAAAAAAGAATGACATTCTTCTAATTACAACTTTTTATCTTTTACACATAACTAAAGAAAGGTTTATTTCATTTTGGTAAAATCGTATAACTCACTTTAATTATATGCAATAGTTGAGGAAATTCATGATGAGCATAAATAATTTCACACTAAACTAAGAAGAGGAAGCTCAATGAGCCCAAACCTAATTGGTAGAGCAGGTTCATAACCACGAGATGTATTAATCATCTCTCTAGGGGGGAGAGGGAAAAAAAATGAAAAGAAGAACAAGAACAAGAACAAGAAATTGAAGGGAAAAATTGAAGTTGTTTTGTTGAAGTAATAGCTAAAATTGACATGAATGACATTCATGTATTATTTTGATGGGAATGCTAAACGGAAAAAGAAAGTTAAAAGCAATAGAAATTTTATAAATCCTCGAAAATAAATCATTATGAAACAAAAGATAAATATTTAAGTAGATAAGCCATGACTTGTTGAATAAAATATAAGCAATTAATGAAATGATTCAAATTGAATATCTACGTAGAGAAACCACAACAAACTCCATCCCCCCCCCCCAACCACCTCGGTCAATCATTTCATTTTCAGTAATTAAATTTGTTATTTATCAAAAAGGGGGAAAAAATAATCTAATTTAGAAATATGATAACTGAAAAACTAAAAATAGGTTAGAGTTGTACAAATTTTAAGAACAACAGAGAGTAGTCATCCTTTGGATGACGTGGCTGTTGATATATAATTTGAAATAATCATATCAAGTACACGAGTTTTTTGGACTTTTAAGAAAGTGGTGCATAATTGTGACTAATGCATGTGTCTTTTGGTTGCTAGAGAGATTGTTCATGTACCTAGAATTATTTTTTATTAATAAGGTATTAATTTGGTCAGGCTAAAGCTCTTTTTAGTACCTATAAATACTTATGTAATCTTCAAAGACCATGTTTGATAGGTTGGATGGATAATCAAAGCTAGTTGGCCCATTATAATTATAGTCAAAATTAAGTGAGATTGTCAATCCTCGTCATCCGTTTGACATGTGGGATGTGTTGAGAATATTCAACAATCTTTAATCTCTCTTGCTTTATTTGATATTCTTGATTAGGTTAGATTAATCACAAAATTACTTGTTTAAACTTGTTTCACTTTATTCATAATCATTTTTCTTTTAGTATATATGGCAGGTTTTTTCCCCTTTTTTCTGGGACAGAATCCCCTATTCCAAATTGTGTTTTATCTCCTATTCTATGCCTTTAAATACACGCCACGTGTATTGCATTTATTACGAAATATTTCTATAAGGAAATATTCCATATACGTGGCGTGTATTTAAAGGTATGTAATAGGAAATGAAACACAATTTGGAATAGGAGATCTCGTCCCCTTTTTTCTTTTTCTTTTTTGGTTCAAGAGCTTGAGCAATGGCAGAATATTTTGTGCTTGAGCAAGATATTAAGTGCTCCAACTATCCAACACATTTAATGTCATACTCCCAAAAAAAAAAAAAAAAAAGAAAAAAAGAAAAAGAAGGAGAACGTCTTTACTCTTAAAATGTGTGTAAATCCAAATAAATCAAGAGCCACTCTAGTCCTTCTCCGAACCAAAGTTAAGAAATGTTGAAGAAAAATTTTTTATCTCCTCCACATTGAAATCGCAGGGAGCAGATGTCACCTTAAGTTCGAAGTGAAATCATTTGGTGATTCCTCTTCTTTCATGTCTTCTCTTTCTTTTGGTTGGCTTTTGACTATCAAATTTTTTTTATAAGGAGCTTGCATGGGCTTGTTTTATTTTTGTATATTCATTTTGGTACCACCATTAAATTTTTGGAACAAGAAAGAATAACTTTGATCTAATTACAATAACATCTTGGGTCGGGTTCGGATTCGGATTTGGTTCCCAGGTTTGAGAACTTGTGGAATAACCTTTAATTGGTGTTTACAATTTATTATGAAAAATATTTATGTAATTATAAGGTGTTGAAATTTATTTTTGAGTGTTTGGAAACTCTGCTTTTATAGTAAGTTCTCTAAAATTAATCAATAATAATCTATAATCTCGTAAACGGCCCTGGGGCTACTTATAAGGTATTGAAAGCCATTCTTAATAAAAATAAGTAATTATAATTTCAAACATTACCACTTTTTATTGACTTACAGTGAATAATTTGATAGTTTCCACATTTCAAGTACTCTTGATCATAATTTTATTTTTCTAACTTTCAGCAAAAGTAGGTGATTATATTTTTACATAATTTGTTGCAAACACCATCTTAGTGATATTTACGATAAATTATGTTAAATCATAATCACCTACTTAGATGGTGTTTGAAACTACTTATAAAAAGTATTTATGTAATTATGAGCTGCTGAAAGCTGTGTTTCAGTGTTTGGAGTCACTGTTTCTATTGTAAGTTTTCTAAAATAAATTAGAAATAAGCTATAATCTCATAAGCAGCCCCATGGTCGCTTATGGGGTGCTATAAGCATTTTCTTATAAAAGTAATTGATTATAATTTCAAATATTACAACTTTTTATTGACTTACAGTGAATTATTTGATGATTTTCAAACATCAAATACTTTTAATTATAATCTGATTTTTTCAACTTTCAGCAAAAATGTGTGACTATACTTTTACATAAACTACTGCAAACACCATATTAATATTTGAAAACTATCAAATAATTAACTGTAAGTTAACAAAAAGTGATAGTGTTTGGAATTATGATCACTTCTTTTTATCAAAAAATAACTTACAGTACCTCGCAAACAGTCTTAAGGCTGTTCGTGAGTTTATATACTATTATTGAATAATTTTAGAGAACTTAAAGGAAAAATAGTTACAAACACCACTAAATATATGGTTGCTTGGGGAGATCCGAATGAAAATGGGTTATTGGGTTGAATTAATTTTGCCCGTGGTTAATTAGGAATTAAAGCCTTAATTTTGGTTCTTTCTTGTTTATGTGGTTGGTATGATTGTGCTGTGTTTGGAATTATAATAACTTATTTTTATCAAGAATAGCTCATAGCATATCATAAACAGTCGCAAGACTGCTTATGAATTTATGGACTATTGTTGAGTAATTTTATAGAATTTACTGCAAAAGCAGTTGCAAACACCACCAAATTATGGTTGCTTCTGGAGGCCCGAATGAAAATGGGTAATTGGGTTGAATTAGTTTTGCCTATGGTTAATTAGGACTTGAAGCCCTAATTTTGGTTCTTTCTTGTATATGTGGTTGGTATGGTTGTGTCGATTGGATTTGCGGGTCAAATCAAGAATAAGTTGCTTTCAATGTGAATTATTAAACAAAACCCACCACATAATATAATACATATATCTATACTATTGACTATACTATAATGACAAAAGATCATGTCATGTATAAAATGACATTTTAAATACCAATTTTTATAATTTTAATTTTATTATTTAATTGCAATCACTTTCTATTAATTGTAACTACAATCACTCATTAACTATCAATTTAAAAAGCATTCACTAGATATGCATGATGGTTTAGTTCACCCTACTCTCTCTCTCTCTCTCTCTCTCTCTCTATATATATATATATATATAAAGAATTCTATTTTTTATTGGAAATTTAGATGAATACTTAATTTTAATGATAAAAACATATATTTCTCCAATTATAATTATATTGTATAATAATGCAGTGGGTAGTGGAATTTTGAGGATGTCAATGTTCTCCAATTAAAAACCTCAGACTTTCTCTTGTTGAAGATCCATCAATACCTAAGTAAAATTATAGAGATGTCCAGGAAATTGTCAGGTTTATTTGGAAGTATTTTTATATTTTTTTAACTAATATATACCTCGTGCTATGTGCAGAACGAATTAATTATGATTAAAAAATATAATAGATATTCAATATTTTTATTTCATATAAAGCGAGTTTAGCGCATGTTATATTTTTTAATTAAGTAAATAGTATAGAATAGGAGGTTTTCTCACCAAGTCTTAATGATTCAATATTACTATTCATTATGTTTGATAATCATAGCAAACTCCTTCAATTAATATCTTAAAAATTTTATGCGATACGTTCTTCGTGTATGATATTTGTCCATATATGTAATTATTATTTGTAGTAGTTCTTATATATTATTTTGTTATAATTTTAATCTTTCAGTGTCATCTACGGTATTTTAGAAGTGAAAGAACTTATATGTATATAGTATATTCCTAATTCGTATAATTTTTCTGTGAGATTGATATATTGACTATATTGTGAGAAGACGAATAAATTGACTTCCATATTATAATGACAATAGGGTGTAATTAGAGGTTAGTATAAAACAGGACAGACCAGGATTTCGCATGTCCCGGTCCCGTCCTGATTTTGGTTCGGGACATAAGAAATTGTCCTGATCCTGGTCTTAACTCGTCCCAATCTTTTGGGATGGGATGAGGACATAACATGTTAACTATGAGCTCTGAAAAAATAAAACAAAACAAAATGATGTCCAACTACACTTAATTTAAACTGAGTTGGTTAAAATATAAAATTGGGCTTCATTTTTTTGAGAGAAAACTAGATTACTTATTTGAAACTTGAGTTATTATATAGCTGATAATGATTATATATATTAT
The DNA here is from genome assembly GCA_014898755.1 of Handroanthus guayacan. Classification (NCBI taxonomy): domain Eukaryota; kingdom Viridiplantae; phylum Streptophyta; class Magnoliopsida; order Lamiales; family Bignoniaceae; genus Handroanthus; species Handroanthus guayacan. Next base: position 175,374 of record JACFYI010003625.1, on the reverse strand, counting down.
ATAGATAAATATAATTAACAGGGATGGGACGGTCCTTGTAAAGACCCTATAATTTCCTTAATTTAAATCTTAAAACTCCAATAGTTAATTGGTAAATTTTTTAAAACGTTTTGAGAAAAATTTTAATCGGTAACAAATTTTTCGCCGATTTGAGATTTTTCTCGAGAGTAGAAATGCTTTACTATTTTAAAAAATTTATTTCCAATCAAAGAATTATTGAAATTACAATTTTTTCCCAAAGATGCCCATAACCATATATTTAAACCTCTAGTTTTAAAAAAAAAAATATTATTCCCTTAAACGGCTATAAACTCTTATAAGCGAAAAACTCGTCTTAAAAATTTTTCTTTCAACCAAAACTTACCAAAACCATACCACTAACTTCAAAAATTATATTTTAGCCCAAAAAATTTTTGAATTAACAATTTTACCCCATTGTTTCAAAAATTTTAAAATATAGCGCTGTTTTAAATGATTTTTATCGCTATTGCTCAAAAGACTTTAAAACGGCGAAATCACTTCGATTTAGCAACCAAAAATATTATTTCAATCAAATATGGACCAAATATGATATTTTTAACCCAAAACCAAGCCCTAGGACCCAAGGAATTGAGCCCAATGCTTAGTTATTTTTTTTAGCTCATAACTAAGCCCAATTCCTAATTTTTGAAAAAAAAATAAAAATAAAAATGAAAGGAAAAAGAGCTCAGCCGACCACACCCTAACAC
>JACFYI010003625.1:157384-167910 GCA_014898755.1 Handroanthus guayacan | reverse complement strand
ATTCTTTTTTTTTTTTTTGGGTTTCAGATATTTGTGAAATCATATTTTTTTCAGTTATTCGTAAAATAATTTATTTTTTTTGTTCATAAATATTGTTGTAATGACTGTTTATCATGTACATAGTTTACCATACACAGATGCAACTTAACGAAACTGGTGATGATTAATTTTGGATATGTGGTTAAGTCGCATCTATGCATGGTATAATATACTACAAGATAAACAATCATTACAACAATATATATAATATATTATATAGTGTATGTATATTGTATAACAAGATATTATAACATATAATATATAATATCTTGTTATAAAATATACTACATATAATATATATAGTATGTGATATATAATGTATATAATATCTTGCAATGGTAAACGAAGCTATCCAAAAGATATGCGTGTTGAATCTTTTGGCATATATTGTACAAAATAATACACATGCCAAAAGATTCAAGACGTATATCTTTCGGTTAACTTCGTTTACCATTGCAATTTGAATATATATGTAGATATATTAATATATATAATACATATATATTATTTATAATATATATGTAATATTATATAATATATTATATATATAATAATATTATATATATTTCATCTATTTATTATATATATAAAATTATATATATAATATATATAATATCTTGTTATATATATAATTTATGTATATAATGTGTCAAGAATTATTGTAGTTCAACACAGATTTTACCTAATGAATTTAATTAGGAAAAAAGATACTGTTAAAAACAGTACAAGAGAGGAATATGATATTCCTCAAAATATTGATGAACTTAATAAGTGGACAATTCCAAAAGTAGAACCTAAGGTAATATGCCAATTAGGTACTTTAAAAAATCTTGGCTTAAAGCAAGTGGTTAAGACTACTAAAGAATCAATTTCTTTAGACCATGATGACATGGTCATCAGATTATTGAATAAAAAGGATATAGATCAATATAGCTCTGATTACAAATTTATTCATATTGGGCTTCTGCAAATTACTTTTAAACCTTTAACCTTAGAAGGTTTGCATGAAAGTTTTTTAGCTGCTTTACGAGATGCTCGTAATTTAAATTGGAAACAATCTTTGATGGGTATTATACAATCCAGTTTGGCTTATGGCCCAGTCTACTTTGATGTTTATCCTCATTTACAATTATCTTTGTCTGATATTAGTATACTTGATGCTTTAACTTTGAATGTAAAGACGCATGGTTATAATTATGATCTTGGATCTAAAGTTATATGTATTTGTTATAGGATTTATTTTAAACCACTTCACACATTGAATCCACAGTGTAAGATAGTTAATAAACCCATAAATGAAACCATTCTTATAGAAACAAACTTTAGTAGATCTAATATTACTACTAAAAGAGTTATAAAATGGGAAAAAATAGTATTTCCAGAACATTGGGTCATAGAACAAGCTATTCCACCCCTACCCAAAATACATCATAATCTTACAAACGTTATACAAACCCCAGATGGCATTGTCCAGATACAATTTGAAGAAAATAGAGGTTTAATAGGACCCCCTAGGTCTAAAATGTCTAGATTGTCTTCCTCTACGTCTTTTTATTCTCATATTTCACCTCTAGATTATGTTGTTGAAACTCCATCTAGAGCTTTCACCTCTCAAATAAGAGAAACTGTTAGGAAACTCCCTTCATAAGAATCTGAAATATAGACTAATAAAGTTGATGAATTAAGAATTCAAAAAGATAATATTGTTAAAGGAGTTTACAGGACCTAGGATGAGGAAATAACCGAATCTGAAATGAATTTTTTTGTTTAATGGATTATACACCAAAAATATATTTTAGTCCGAGATCTCCGGCAAGACAAAAAATTCAAATAAAATTTAATCTTCCTAGATGGGAACTATTTAAAAAATGGTCATTTGAGAATTTTACTTAAGAAGATAGGAAAAAAATTTCATAAGAATTTTATACATATCTTTTGAAAATCAATAAACTCATTCTTTTTGTTCCTCGGTTTATAACCAATTATATTGAAAATTATATTTTTATTTTAGAAAGAAATTATAAATTAAGCAGTGGGCAGGTTTTAAAGGCCGTTTATCCTCCTCAACAACCTTTCCAAATTGAAAAAGATGACAAAATAATGTATTTCTCAGCATTTCAAAAATTGTTTGAAAATGAGACATTACAAGTTATCACTGCCTAGATTAATAATCTGTTAAAATAACAGAATTATGCTAATATGTATCTCATAGTCTTAGGAGAACAAATAGTTTCTCTGTACAATAGAGTTGAAAATCTTTATTCTCTTGTTAACCAAGTAAAATCACTAATTCATACTGCCAACCTTAATCAAGGTAATCCCTAGGAAGTTATTACTGCTACTCCTAGTATTCAGCCACCCCCTAAAATTCATAATTTTAGGCTTAAGTCTATGATAGATTTAGAAAAGAGTTTGTTGGAAATATTTTGATGATGACATTTTTCTAGTCGTTAGATTTGGATAAGTTTTCAAATTATTTTTTAGTCATGTTAAACTCTATCCAAACCCATTGGATAAGATCTCCTCTAACCTTTTAAGAGATTTGGTAAAAGATATTATTTGGAAGAGATTTATCTTGACTCTAGTAAATCTAAATTTGGATTTAATTTGAATTCTATCACATCTAAAAGACTCATCTTATTATTCAAATTCTATCTTAACTGAAAGATTCACTTTTTCTAAATCTAAGGAGATATGCTTCCAACTTTTAAAAAATTTAGATCTAATCTCCTTGATTTGCTCAAATATTTGTTAGTTCTTTTTCTATAAATAAGAAATGAATACAAACACAAAAGATCAAAAAACGGAGAGCTTACTAAGAGTGTGAAATAATTCATGGCACAAAAGTCTTAATCCATTTTTTGTTATCTTAATCTCTCTGTTTTATTATTTGTGTTTGTTGTTCTTGAGGTACTTAGTGAGGAAAAAAAAGGCAAGCACGAACAACTACTGGAACAACGTTCGGAATTTGAAGTACCAGTTTGGAAGGAGAGTCTAGAACGTGTTAGGCAAGGCAACAGCTTTGAAGCATCAGTCCACTAGAGCCTTATACGGTTAGCTGGCAGAAGTTCCCCTGGTACCAACTCATATCGGAGATTGTTCCAACCCTGGTCGCAATAGTTTGAGACACAAAGCAGTGTCTACCTTATTATTCTGTCTCTCAAAGAGATAGAATTTGTTGTACTCCCTTAGTCGGAAGATTTCTTAACCCTCTCTGTTAAATTATTTGAATATTCATTTTTGTACGAACACTTTTTAATTAGTTAATAATTTAACAGGTTGAAAATCCTAAGTGACAAGCTTAGATAGTGGAGTAGGGAAACTGAACCACTATAAATTGACCGTGTGATTTTACTTTACATTTTTATCATTATTTGAAACTTATATCTCGCTAAAATATCAACTGAGCTGCATTTGTATTTTAACTGGAATTACATAAAACGACTGGAAGTTTTCAAAAGATAAAATTCCGCTGCAATAACTATAAAGCCCAATTCACCCCCCTCTTGGGCTCCAACACTCTAACAGATTTTAGACAAAAAATTTAAAGATTTAAAGATTAATAATCTCAATGAAGAATTTGAAGAAAAAATTAATAAAGTTTAGAATTATGAACAATATGTTCAAGATGAAGTTAATAAGTTGAAAAAGTATGCTGATAAGCCTACTATGACGATGTATTACCATCCGAGGCCAACCCCCCAAGATATTCTTCATGAGGAACAAGAGCATATTGTTAATAAAGTTATAATGGAAAAAATATTTATGAATGGAATTTTGATGGTTATACTAAAAGACAGATTTATAATCTTGTTCATAGGATATAATGTATAGTAACATTTCTAAAAACAATGGTAATGGCGATAAAACTGATGCTAATATAATTATTGCAAGTTTTATTGACCAATTAAAAGGCTGGTGGGATACTTATCTCACTCCTAATAATAGAGCTGATATTTCGAATACTGTTAAAAGTGAAACTGGTCAGAATGTTGAGAATGCGGTTTATACACTCATTGTTAATATCATAAAACATTTTACTGGAAGATGGTCTGATAATAGTGAAAATATTAGGACCTTATTAAATGGTCATAAATGTCGAACTTTCACAATTTGGAGATGGTATAAAGATACCTTTCTTAGAAGAGTTTACGAATTACCAGAGTCTAATAGTAATCATTGGAAATTAACATTTATTGATGGTCTACCCTCACTATTTGCTGAAAGGGTTAGAAAAGTCCTTAGGAAAGGGGAAACTTGTATCGAGTATGAGAATTATACTTATAGAAAACTTATAGGAATTTGTATTCAGGAAGATCTATCCTTGTGCAATGAAATTAGATTAAATCAACAAATTAAGAGACAACAACTTGCTGAAAAAAGACAATTAGATCAATTTTGTGATCAATTTGGCATGAAACAACCATCTATTAGTAAGCCTCATATGCAGAAAAAGGAAGAACACCTCATAAAAAAATCTTCTCATAAAAGAAAAGAGAAAAGAAGAGATAAAAGAGAAAAAAGAAAAGAGGATAGAAAAGAAAGAAGTAATAATAATGAAACTAAAGTATGTTATAAGTGCGGAAAAGTAGGTCATTTTGCTGATAAATGCAAAATGAAGAAAAAGATTAATAATCTTAACATAGATAATGAATTAAAAGAAACTTTATCAAAGTTACTTTTGAATTCTGAATCTAAAAAAGAATCAGAAAATGAAAAGTTAGAAAGGTCTTCAGAATCTAAAGATCTTCAGGCCCTAGAAAATGAAGATTATATGTCTAATTCTGAAGAAGAATGTTGTAGTCCTTGTCAACAAGGAGAACCTTTTTTAAAACAAGGGAATCAAGGCGATGAACTTTATAAGATCATCGCTCAATTTAATGAAGTCAATGTCATTAATAATGATAGTCTTATGGATCTTTTAAAATTCATTAAGGATTCAGCAATAAGATCTAAAATTACAGATCAAATGGAGAATACTCCAAGTACTTCAAGCACTCCTTATAGGGCTCACGAAACTATTACTTCATTAGAATCTTATACTATGGCCGAGGTTCTGGCTGAGGCTCAGAAACTTCTAAAACAGAGACAGAAGATTGAAACCCCAACCATAGTATATGATTTAATGGCCGAAATTAATAATCTGAAAAATGAGATTCATAATCTTAAAAAAGAAAATAGATTTCTCAATGAAAGAATTTCTAAATTAGAAATTAGTAATGGAAAACAAATAATGACTTTCCCAAAAACGGATTATAATAATCAGATTAAAGTTTCAAAAGATGTGAACTTCATCTCAACACTTGAGATGGTAACATCTCAAAAATGGTTTATAAAAATTACTTTATTAATCGATAATATTTTCAAAAAAGAATTAACAGCTTTGGTTGATAACGAAGCGAATTTAAATTGTATTCAAGAAGCCATTAATATATACAAAAAGTGTAAATAATATATAAAATAAGTGTATATGTATAATACTTTCTTATAAAAACTTAAATGAATATATATATATATATACTTTCTTGTAAATGACTACATATGTACACCCAATACATATTCACGAGATATGTAAATTTTAGTTGCTACCAATCAGAAAATAATATTACATATGCGTAGCAAGTAATTTCTACCTACGAATCCTACTGCTCAATAATTCTCGGCACGATTCGATACTTGGATTTCGGTATTGGTCCCACTGTGGTTTAATCATGGCAAAGGACATCCGTCTCTCAACGTAAGTTGAATGAAATATTGTGTGCTGACTCGTACATAATGGGGATAACATAAGCAATCTCCAAAGCATTCCATTCCCAAAGCAACAGCAAATGCGTGATACATTGGCTTCTCGATAATTCAAGAACGATTGCACTGTAGTGTATGGCTGTGATCAGACCCGTATCCACCTGTTATATGGGGTTTTATCATTTATAAAGTGGCAGATGGATGCCAGCACTTGACTAGTGTAGATGTCACCAGGCTTGTCTTCACTGAAGACTCTGACGCACAGTGTCCATCTAGCTCACATGTGATCGTGCAAGCTACGTCGTACATTAAGCCATTCATGCTAATCACCATAGAAAACCTGGGCCACACATCAATATCCACAATTATCATTCCTGCTGACATCAATATAAGACATTATGTATGGAATGAGGAAATGAGATAGAATGAAATGAAAATCCGACGGAGGCTTCTTATTCGAAACTGGAGCACATGACGATGACAGTCGTGCACCTTTACTCGATGATGACGATGACCCACGACCTCTCCCAGAGGAGTCTCTACTGACTAACCCTAAAGCCAAACGTCTATGACCCCTCGAACTGGAAGAAGATCGGCCTCGACCCCTATTGGATCCAGAAAAAGACTTATCGATGATGAACTTCGAAAATGTATACTCCCAGGCCAATGGGTTTCTTGCAGTCGGGTTTTTCTTTAGTCAGCCTCTAGATTGCTGCACGGATGGCTCATCCAAGTAGGTAGCCTCTGGATACAGGTGAGAAAATATGATGTTTGACATATATTTCTGCTCAATCATTGGGCACGTGTACAATTCTTTAACATATCTCTCGATCAAGCCTTTTATTTCGATTTATTGGTTTGCAGCCGTATCCGTCACTGGTGGCCTTTCAGTGCTTAAAGTCCTCTAAAATACATGGATGTCATTACTGAAAAATAATTCCCGATTACGTTCCTTATCAGTAATCTCGTGTGCACATAGGAGGCCAGGGGTATTTCTCAAGTAATATGTATACCTAGAGAGATCTTCCCACACTCCGACAGTCATCCCTATCTTGCATTCCTGATCCATCAGGCTTAATGCTTCACGCATCATGACTCCATTGAGTGCTTGAAAACACTGATATGAAACCACATGCTTCCGTATTCTTGATGATTTTGCAAACTTGGCCGAAATCTCATTGATCTGGGACTCAATCTGAGAGTGTATCTAGCATGTATCTGGCTCCATACAGTGTCAAATCCCCCGGTGGACGAGCCGATCTATGTTTTAAAAAATGAATGTGCACTCTCCACCCTGTTGACCAACAAAAAATTGTTAATATTAATCTTTTATGAAGGACACAAAGGAAATGAAACTAAATAAATCAATTACTTATTCGTCGTGCTGTTACCAAGATGGAAAACATGGTTAGTCCAGGCTCGGACGAATCTCTCCTTATGTACGAGCAAAGTCTTATTCAAGTATGTCAATAACAGTGGACGGCCTTGATAATCCCAAATTAGTTGGTTGTAGTTGGCGTCGTACTCCACCACAATAAGAGAATTAATCAATCTCTTCTAAGGGCAACAAGAAAAATTAATACCATATCCTTTGATCCCTCCCATGAGCTTTGTTGCCATCAACTGAATATTTTTATTAATATGAAAGCGACAAAGAAGATGATATGATTTTGGGAATATACAATCCAGTGCCTTCATCAGTCCCAACTCTCTGTCTGTAACAATTGTTAGGTAGAATGCCCTCGTTGAAAATACGCCTTAAATTATTCAAAACCCAGTTATAATGCTCCTCTAATTCATTTCTCATGAAAGCAACTGCTATGTTGAAATTCTTTCTTACGGGAGTTACTCCAATAATCTCCAGTAGAAGCATCTTATACCTATTACAAATATATTTAAATATTAAATAGTTGTATACAAATCATGAAAAATAAATAATTAACAAATAATTCAATATACAAGTTTTGTATCAGTTAGTCTTATATGTTGTATCCATCAACGATACATATGAGAATACTCTCAGCAGCTCGATGGATTATGGGTGGGCAAACATAAGGTCAATTATTTTATTGCTTATCAGATTGACATAGTGCTACTGTAAGTATTCATTCTGAGCAATACAGTGCATGAGATGCCGAACTACTATATGCCCACTCAGAACTTCTACCTTCATTTTATTTCTGACATTATATATATGCTTTAGAAAAGTTTGGATAGTAGGGTTCTCTTGCCTAAGGTGATCCAAAATTTCTTTTGGTTTACGTGACTTTTATTCAATATTTTTGTAATATCATACTGATCCTGGGTCAGTCTACTCACCATTGAATGCCTATGATGATATGTCGTTGGAGGGTAGTTATGTTTTCTATTTGATACTGACCATACATTCTCACTTTCCATGTATCCTATCAACATAAAAGGACATTTGCATTTTTTTGTCCTAGTGAACTTTCGGCTCTTCACATCTATATTTGCTCGCATTACCTTTCTTTTACCATACCTCTCGCATAATATATATTCAATTCGTCTTTACTGCCAAATGCTTAATTAGTTACGACATCCACTTTTTCAAATATTTCTAGGTCCTGAATATTGTAACATGAATTGATAAGATATTTCAAGGAAATAAAAGTAAAAAATGAAAAAAAAAAAAAAAAAAATTGGTGCCCAAATTTTTTTTTAAATTGCACCTCCCACAGGCGCGATGTGAGGAAGAATCACGCCTGCCAATTATGTGTATATCGTGCCTCCCATAGGCGAGATATATAATTTTTTTAAACAAAAAAAATTACGTCTCATGGAAGAACGATTTTTTGAATTAATGCACCTCCCACAGGCGCGACTCTTTGAATCACGTCGCCTCCCAAGGGTGCAATTTTTTGGTTCTGTAAGCCAGTGGGAAGCGCAAGTTAAAAAAAAAAAATCTTCTTCGTTTTTTTTTATGTTTTTGGCTTAAAAAACAACATTTTTACCTTACTGCTAGAAAAATTTTGCTCAAAATTTGACCCATTCATGTTTAAAATGTTGAAAATTTTGTAATTTTACATTTAAATGTACTAAAATTTCAAAAATGGACATTTATTGGAGGCTGAGGGTTTATATAAAAAATTTTTAACTGCTCTACATTAGTAATTTACGCTTTGCAAAATGCACCCCCAGTATAAAAAGGTGGCATCTTAAGCAAATGAGGAAAAATCAAGAAATTGAAGGAAAAATAGATGAGTAGCTGTTGACTCATCAATTGAAGAAATTTCAATACCATGTTGATAGATTAAGGACATGAATTGCATGTTGAAGAGAAAGGAAAATTTCAAATTAAGGGGGAGTGTTGAAATATATAATTTGTAATATTCATGTCAAGTACATGAGTCTTTTAGACTCTTAAGAAAGTGGTGTATAATTGTGACTAGATGTATATATATTTTAGAAAAGATATAAAGTGTCTTCTACATTCAAACGTATGAACCTAGTAGAGAATGAAATTTCTCTGTTATGTAGGAAATAGCTCTATGGATAAACAAGGAGATGTAGATCAACAACGGCGTGATTTCAAGCACGAAAGAAGCAAATTAAAAAATTGAAGAAAAGGAAAAGAGATGAGTAGCAGACAAAGGAAATATGGAAATGGCACGCCAACAACAATTGTTGATCTATTAGTAGGAGTTTCAAAATCATACTGTGAGAGTAAAGACATGAATTGACTGTTGAAGAGAAAAGAAAATTTCAGATAAGGGGGACTATTGAAATGTATGTAATTTGAAATATTCATATCTACATACATGAGGCTTTTGGATTCTTAAGAAAGTAGTGCAATATTATTACTAGGTGCATGTGTCTTTTGATTGTTAGAAAGATTGTTCATGTACCTAAGTTAATTCTCCATGCATAGGTTATTGAGTTGGTTAGTTTAAAGATCTTTTTGAAAACTATAAATATCCATGTACTTTTCTAAGTTATTTGAAATCATTTGGAATAAATGTTTACTATATAAAAGATGACTTTCTCTTTTATTCTCTTTCCAACATAACATAGTGTACAAAAGCCTCATTGATTGTGAGGCCATGATGGGTAGGAAAGGGGGGCAAAAAGACAAAAAAGCAACCAAAAAAAAAAAAACAAAACAAAACAAAAAGGAAAAGACGAAAAGAGTGACAACAAAGAAAATAAGAGAGTAGAAGATATTATATTTTTCTCAAGGTTCACAAACTCATGCTCAATGAGTAAAGACATATTGAATGTCAAAGAGAAAAGAAAATTTCAAATTATGGGAGAGTGTTGGAATATATAATTTGAAAGTGTTGAATAAACAAAGAATAAATTTGTGATTTTAAAAGTTTATGTCTACATGCACGAGGCTCTTTGATTCTTAAGAAAATGGTGGAAAAGCATGACTAGGTTTTTGAAACTTTTTGTTGCTAGAATGACGCTTTGTATGCTCATAATATATTGTCATGAATATGTTATTAACTTGGTTGGTTTAGAGGTCATTCTTGCACCTATATAAACCTCCTACTACTTGGTATTTTTCAATCAAGTGAGTGAATTTTTCTTCTCCTAAATTCTTATTCTAAATCATCTTCCTAACAGAGGCATTGTCTCTCACTTTTTATAAGAAAGTGGAGGTTCGAATCCCAACTGTAATCGTATGATATTGACGCTCGCACAAAATTAAAGCAAGAAAAATAATAAATATTTTTATTGCCTTTTCGAAACTTATGGTTTTACACAAGAATTCCTTCACT
>JACFYI010003625.1:78796-98068 GCA_014898755.1 Handroanthus guayacan | reverse complement strand
ACCATCGAGAACTGGAGATACAAGAACTATCGCTGGGTTTTCGTTGGGATGAAGTTAGTAAGGGCTAGAAGCCGTTGGTAAAGAGTCATTGGATGTAGACATGATAACAGTAAAGGAACAAAGGGACCTGCTATTGCTCTGGTACCATGTGGAGAAAATGTGTTTGCATGATAGCAGAAAGAATAAACTGTATTCTTATTATGTGAACAATGAGACAAAGGAGCAACATATTTATATACATATTACAGACCAACAAAAAGGAAACAACTGGAAAGAAAAGGTATAAAGGGTGGTCAAAAAAGGTAAAAGCATGTGCATAGCACTATCTATGGGACGCTTGAATGTTTCACAGCTGTATTGAGTGTTTCTTGCTCTAATAAAATGCAAAGATATTGTTACTAAAGGGGCTCCCTTCCCCATTTGCGCTACCTCTGATGTTCGAACATGGGAAAACTCATGGATCCACACTCTACCAAACATTATCCTACCCTATGAACATCTTAGTCAAGATCTTATTGCGAAATTCAGACTTGTTGACTGCCTTGTGATTCCAGGCACTTGCAATTGGAACGCTGATTCATAGTGTCTCTTGTTTGAGAAAGCAATTGTTCATGCTATTCTTGAAATCACTATTCTTCCACTGGAAAAACCCAAGCATCTTCTCTGGTCCACTTCGAAGTTTGGGGATCTTTTGCAAAGGCTGCATACTTAGTGGATCAAGCCAGTCGATTCTCGGCAGGAGATACAAGGGAGAATGTATTGAAAAAGAATGTTTGGAAGTTAAAAATTCATGATCGGTTCAAGTTTTTCCTTAGGCGTATTTTGTCAAACACTCTACCTACGAAACATAAATTAATGGATTTCCTCAACTTGGAAGATAATCTTTGCTCTTTGTAGAAAAGTCAAGAGGAATCTTTGAACACCTCTTTTTGCAATGTCTCGTGGTCTCCCAACTATGGTCTAGATGGGGTCTCAAAATTTATACATTTGCCAATTTGCAGATCTGCCATCGGATTGAACTAATTATCTATCCCAAAACCATTCTCCCTCAAGAGGATGATCACTTGGAATTCCAAACCTTTGCTTCCCTCGTAATGAATGAAATCTGGCAAGTGCGAAATCCAACATACTTTGGAAACTCTCAGGATGCTTGAGAGAAGATCCATGAACATAGAGCCGCTCTGACATTTAAATTGGCTACCTATGCTTCTCTTCCCACTCCGTCAAAATGGATGATCTCCTCCCCCAGATGGGTGAAAATTAACATTGATGCGGCGTTTAAAGAAGGAAAAGCATCTTGTGCAACTGTTTTTCGGAATTGGAAAGGCCAATTTCTCTCTGCTCATATTGACAACTTCTGGGTATTGGACGCTACCGTGATAGAGCTGAAAACAATCAAATCTGGCCTCAAAGTGGCCTATGACTAGAACTTGAAGAAGATTATTGTGGAGATTGGCTCCTTCGAGACTGAACAAATGGTTAACAACTGCAATTACCCTCCTCATTGGAACATGATGGTTGAAGTTAACTCGATTAAGAATTTTTTGTCTAATAGACCAGACTGGATTGTGAATAGAATATCTCATGGAGTAAATTTTTGTCCCCATAATCCGGCTAAATGGCCATTTTTGAATGATTAGAATGGTCCTATCCCCTTTCACAAATTTCTTGTGACTTGTTTTTGTGATGATGGACGTGCCCAAACTTCATTTTGTACAGATTTCGATCAATCTTAATTCCATCATTTACCTATCAAAAAAAAGAAAAAAGGAAAAAGAAGGAATCGTGGGCTTGATCACTCCAATGAAAAACATTACTCATATTGTTAATTGATAAGAAATTCTAACAATTATATAGACTCTAGCCGTCAAATATCTTGATCTGCTTAAAGGGTATTTAACTTGGGTGGGTTTACATGATTTTCTGAACATCTTATAAGATCTTAACCTGCTCTTGATAATTTAACAATATTTATTATAAAATTTTAATTATTAACATTTTAGAAGCTTCGAGATCTTATTTTATCCAATCATTTTAACAACTTATTTTTAAAAGAAGATATAAGAGCATCTCCACTCTTAGTTCCAATTTAAGTTTCACTTTTTTGCCACATAAGCAAAAATAGCATTCTAGAAAAATAGCACCTCAAATAGCATCTCCCTCCCCTTCTCCACACCCAAGGTTCTCTTATTTATAATATTTTAATGTATATAATATTACTTCAATATATTTAGGATTTTCTATGTAATTTAATTTTATACTTCTATGTAAATAATTTCAATTTTTTTAAAAAAAATATTTAAAAAACAAAGGAAAAAAGTTAATAATTGAAAAGAAAAATACATATGAAAAATAAAATTTATATATGAATTAGTACATAAATTAATGTAATTGTTTGAAATTCATTGCATTAATTTAAATAAATTGTATAAAACAAAAGGGGTAAAAAAAAGATTTTGATTAAAATAATAAATTTTCCAAAAATGGAACCTTGAAGTCAATGTTCCATGTATGGAATTTAGACCAAAAGTTCCATTTATATAACCTAACTAGCATTGGGGTAGAGTTCTCCAAATGCTATTTAGGCGTTATTTTTACTCATCCGGCAAAAATAACACCCAAATAGTATTAGATTGGAGATGCTCTAATATTTTATAAGCTCCAAAAACATTTTATACGTATTATAAGATGTTTCAAATAACTTATTCAAACATAAAGTTTGGGGTAGGAATAGTTCCGGATTACGTCAAGAGCAAACGATGGAGGTATCATATAAATTTAGTTGATATAATATACATATATATATAAATATTTCTCCACTTAATTCGAGGCCAGATTTATATAAAATTAAGCCATTCAATGACCGATTAATCAAATTATCTATCTTGAGAGTTTATTAATTTATCTCTTGTTTTTGCATTATAAATACATAGCAAATGTATTAACTATTTTTTTTTTAATGAAAATAGTACTTGACTGTAAATGGGATATATTTGACATTATTCATCAAATAGAAGATGAAACACTAGATAGAATAGTGATCTTAAAAAAAGAAAAATAATATGAGTTCGATATTACTTAGTTGATGCATAAAAATGAATTTTATTGATGCAAACCTAGCTTTAAGGAAAATTTTGATCACTATAATTACTTATATGTTGCAAAAGAATGAAATTAGTTGATGCAAACCTAGGTGTAGAGAAAATCTTGATCACTTAATTATAATTTAAAGTTGGATAGCAAAGTAGTAGGCAAGGTACATATATCAATCATGTGGGTCTCTCTAATTGATTTATACGTTGGGGTATCCTAAAAAAGAAAGAATAATTTCCCTACCCATCTATTTCGTGTTAAAAAATGTGAAACACGTTTATCTGTATAAAATGGTGCCTTCCGAATTATGAAGTGGAAGAGAAAGGGATGTCATGATTGGGGCTTTGAATAAAATTCCTTTTGATTTTAAATTTTATTGAGTGAAAAGTTAAAAAAAATAAGGGTGTTAAGCTTTTTTATCATCCCATCCCGGCATCACTGTTTTTTAACAAAACCTCTGCTATAGTATAATCACTACAGTAGAGTTTCAACCACCAAGTTTGCGATGGATCTATGTGGCTCTTCCATCCTTCAGAACTAGAACATCGAACCACAAATACTAAAAGACCATAAGAGAAAAGCCCATTGATTGTTAGTAATAATGCCTTTTGCCTTTCCATCCCTTAAATAGAGGCTTTGGTTTTAGAAATTGAACCTAAGCATTAACTACGCAAGAGTATGAACAATACATTAAAGATTACATTGAACAAATGAATGTAATATCCCAAATTTTTTATATTATCTTTTATTTTTCTGTCATTTAATTACTAGCCCGATTAAGACTTATTTATGATTTTAAATCATAATTAGTTATGAACATAAAATAATAGTTAGTTAAATTTATGAATAATTAAATCCTGATGCATTAGGATTCTAAATAATAATCAATTATAAGTATAAGAGTTTGAGTAGTGATCTGATCTTAATAAGTTTAAGACCTGAGATTGCGTGGTTATTTAATTACGAGACTAATTAATAAAACTTTAGGGAATTTAATTAACGACTAAATAAGTACCTAGAATCGAATCTTGAGGGAACTAGGACTCTAGCTGGATACCCAACCCAAATTGTTATTTAATATATTTCAAGTTTTATTAAGCCCATAGCTAGTATTAAAAAATAATAATAATAACCCATAAATTATAATTGAATTTTTCATACCAAGCCGTTTTTAATTATTAAAGATGACCACCATTATCTATTTTTATGTAATTTTCGGATTTCAGGTTAGAGGCAACATTTTTAAGGTCTTTCCATCACTTTACAACTCTATCTAGACAAATTTTGACCCCTATAAGGTATCTAATAATATTGGCCCACCAAAATCCTACAAATATATGTGATATGAAACCTTAGGACTCATTTTGTTGACCCTATATCCTTATACACGAAAATTATTTCTAAATGGTTTAAGTTCTCTACAAAATACACTCATATATGAGAAAGACTCAAGAAGAAAATTCAAGAACCTAAAGATCAATTGTGTCATATGCTTAAGGATTTAAATAACCCGATCGTTCGTGGATTAAGCAAAAGGAACTCAAAAAAACAAGGTGTAAGTAGTTTCGTTCCCTCATCAATCTTTTAAGTGATTTAAGGTTTAGATAGTGGATTATTTAGGAATTGATCTCATTGTTGGGACCTAACATTTAGCATTTTTATCGTAGATCGGATTAGCTGTGCTTAGGTGATAATGAATTGGCAAAACATCTGGATTTTAATATTTTGAAGTAAGTGATTTTCTCTTCTTTTTATGTTCCTGTCTGTTAAGCAATTTTCTAAAATGATATTCCCTTCTATGTAAATGAGTTTCATTTTTTTTTCACAGACGATTTTAACATGTCATGTATGCAAGTAGCTTATTTTAAGAAAAAAGTATTTCTAAGCGATCTCCTTTTTCCGATTGAAAAACTATTTCTTTGCACTAAACGATTCTTACGTATAAATAGGATTTAAGCAAGTTATAATTCTACTTTTTGTAAAGTAAAGTGCACTGTGAACTTATGTTTATTAAAAATTAAGTTGAAATATTTTCTTTTTTGGATAAGAAAAATTAATTATTGATTATGCTCTAGATGATTAGGAGACTGTTGGTTCCGAACCATGCTCTGGGGTTGTAGTAGCCACAAGTTTCTAAACTCACTTAATGGGGCAATAGTTAAGACTCTCCTACAGGTAATAATAGTAGTGTCTAACCCACTTAACGGGGTAATAGTTAAGGCCCTCCTATAGACAATAACAGTAGTGTCTGACCCACTTAACAGGAAAATAATTAAGGCCCTCCTAGGGGTAATGATGGTAGCGTCTGACCCACTTAATGGGATTGTAGTTAAGAGCTTGATCAAGTTTAGCCAATTGGAATTCCAAAAGGTCATGAGCATAAATAAATAGAGGAACGACTTTTTTTGTAAATTATAATTTCTGATTAAGTCTGAATTGTTTCAACAAGTTCAGACTAAGTTCGATTGGTTATGAAGCATTAGAGCAAAGATATTGTAATACAAGATATAGTGAATATTTAGTTTGATGGGCTGTTATCAATACTTTTTCACGCAGACTCGCAGGAACACATACCCTATTTTTGAAGCATAGTCGTTCTTCTACATTTATCCTGAATTCAGATTTTGTTAATGTACTCATTAAGGATTTAAGTTTTTGTATCCAATTGTCTTCCTTTTGAGCCTTTAGAATTTTACTGTACAATTCAGGATATATACTTAAATTTTGCTAGCCTTCCCTTTCGACTCAAGGTATGAGCAACAATGTTCACTCTACCCGGATGGTAAGCGATGGTGAAATCATAATCTTCCAAAAACTCTATCCATTGTTGCTATCTCAAGTTCAAATTCTTCTGATTGGAAATATATTTCAGGTTTTGGTGATCCATATAAACTCATCTTTGGCACCGTACAAGTAATGACACCACTTAGCCCAAGCAAAAACTATCGCCTCTTATTCCAAACCATGAGTGGGATAGTTCTGCTCGTAATTTTTTTAACTTCCTAGAGGCATAGCGATCACTTGTCCTTTCTGCATTAGGACACAGCCCAGACCTTTCTTAGAAGCATCGGTATACACCGTAAATTCTTCTGACCCATCAGGTAGTGCGAGTATTAGAGCTGTAGTTAACCTTTTCTTCAATTCTATGAAGCTCTCTTTGGCTCTTTGCACTTCTAGTTCCATTCGAATCGCTGACCTTTATGGGTTAACTAAGTGAGAGGTCCAGCTATCCTGGGAAAGTTTTGAATGAATTTTCGATAATATTCTGCTAATCCGAGGAAGCTTCCCACCTGGGTAATCATCTCCAGTCTTTTCCAGTTAAGTATTACTTCTACTCTGTTTGGATCAATTTCAAGACTGTTTTGAGATATTATATATCCTAAGAAAATTACCCTACTTAGTCAAAATTCACACTTGCTGAATTTGGCATACAGCTGATACTTTTGAAGAGTCTGCAGAACGATTCGCAGGTGCTCTTCGTGCTCTTTCTCTGACTTAGAGTACACCAAAATATTGTCACTGAAAATCACCACAAAACAATTAAGATATGGATGGAAAAATTGATGTATCAAATCCATGAATGCTACATGAGCATTCGTTAATCCAAATGATATCACAACAAACTCAAAATATCCATATTATGAATTGAATGCAGTTTTGGGAATGTTCGCTTCCCATATCTTCAATTGGTAGCACCCTTGTCGTAAGTCCAACTTTGAGTACACCACAGATCCTTGAAGGTGATCAAATAGCTCATCGATGTAGGATAGTAGATATTTGTTCTTGATGGTCATTTTGTTTAATTCTATACACATCCTTAATGAACCATTATTTTTCTTTACAAATAGAACTGGAGCTTCCCAAGGGAACGAGTTCGGTCTTATGAAATTCTTATCCAGCAGTTCCTATAGTTGCTCCTTTAACTCTTTTAGCTATGCTGGTGACATTTTGTAAGGAATTTTTGAGAATAGCGCTATCCTAGGAAGAGTTTTAATTACAAATTCAATTTCTCTATCTGGAGGTAGTGAATCCAACTCCTTAGGGAACACTTCTGGAAACTCTTTGACTACCCTCACATCTTCCAATTTTATAGTGTCTTGTGGCTTGTTTATCAAGCAGGCCAGAAATCACTGTCCTCCCTTTCTTATTATTCTTCTGGTCTTTATTGCAAAAATAGTAGTGATTTTACTATTTTGGGAGTTGACATCAGTGCCAATCTTAACTCTTGCTCCCAACTTTACTGTTTTAGCATAGCATTCTACCATAGCTTGATGCTAGTATGACCGATCTATTCCTAGGATGAGATCATAATCCTGAATTGGTAATTCGATAAGATGTGCAATAATTTTTTGGTTGTTTATGCCTATGGGGCAATTAGGGTACCTAACGCAAGTTTCGTAACATCTTTCTACAAGGGCGTGGACTCATAAGGAATGTTCATATTTTCTAAAGTCAGCTTTATTCACTTAGCACACGCAATAAACATAAAGAGTGCATGGCACCCAGATTAAATAGAGTTTTGCATAGAAAGTTCTGGATTAGGACACCTTGGACCATTTGTGTAGGATCCGCTTCTTCCTCAGCCACCATAGCATGGCCCTTGGCTTGATCTATGGGCATTCAGTTGGATTTTGCTGCACTTGATTCGGTGTCCCAACACTTGAGTCCTTGGAATTCTTTAGGTAGTCCTTGGTGAAGTGCAATGAACTCCTATGGGTTATGTACAGTCCCTATTTCTTCCAATACCTATCCTCAGTGTGGGAGGCGCCTTCGCAGAAATTGCAGTTTCTTTTCTCGGCCGTTGCTGAAGCCTTTCCTTTCACAACTAATGAGTTTTTGATCATCGGGTTCGGTTTCTTTCCTTTCTTCCTTTTTTCTTAGTTAGGCTTACCTGACCATCTCCTCTTTTTCTTATCATCAATCTTTTGGACCTCCTGAAACTCCACTTCTAGCTCCATAGCTCTCTCTACTGCACCATAATAATTGAAGGGATTGTAAATAGTCAAAGCTCGCCTCAGTTCAAGCTTTAACCCCTCAATGAATCTTCTTATCCTTTTTCTCTCATCGGCTAAGATGTGCGGAGCATACTGAAGTGATCTGTTGTACCCTGACTTATATTTCACAACTGACATAATCCTTGAATTAGATTTATAAATTCTTTCTCTATCATTTCGCTGACCACTAGAGGGAAGTACTTCTTTGTGAATTCCATTCTAAACTCGTCCCAAGTCTACTCAATCTCGCCTCTAATCCACTTCTGTTCCACGACATGCCACCAATTATGTGCCGCCTCGTCCAAGAGGAAAGTGGCATATCTCACTTGTTGTTTTTCTATATTATTAAGCACTTGGAAGATTTTCTCGATTCCACTTAGCAGGATTTAGCTTTCCTGTCATCAGGTTCTCCGTTGAACCTCGATGGATTAGACTTCTGGAATCGGGATAACAGTTTATCCTTCTCCTTATTCTCCCATCCCTGATTAGCCAGCTGTCAGCCCTAATTTACCAATTGCTATAACAGGGTAAAAGGCCAATCCATTACCGGTTCGTTTCTAAGAAGGGGTGTTCTCTCACAAGGTAAGTTATTTTTCGCATAGATTGGGGTCTTGAGTGTAAAGACCTTCTCAAACAAAACATGCCTCTGTCTACCCCACTTCCTAGGGGGTTTGGTGTTCTAGGTACTATCTTTAGTTGCTATTATAATCTGAATTTAATAATCAAACTTTGCTTAGCATCATTTCGTTATCCTATTTTGTTATGAAACATCAAGATTGTCATAACAATATTAAAATGTAACATCAAAGTCGGCTAAGGGATATAGCAAAAATTACATTGTTCATTAATTCAAAAGTGACCATATCACTTAATACAAAATGCCGTTATAAGACCATCTATAATACTAGCAAAAAAGATGGTAATATAACCACTTTGTATCAAATGATTTTCTATCTTACTATACATACCAACTAGCCAAGGTTAGGAGACTAAAACTTAGTTACTACCCAACTATCTATATATACATACATATTTACAATTCTCAATTTTTGCCTCCTACTCTCAACCCCAAAAATCCTGGTCCTCCTCCGAATCCTTTTCAGGATCCTCTTACGACTCCTCCTCTTCTACCTCATTCCCAACTCCAACATTACCAACATTATCATCGCCTCCAACCTCTCCCACAACCTCATCACCAACCACACCATCTCCAAACCAACAATATCTACACCAACATCACCACCAACCTCACCCACAGCAACATCAATTCTGGTATCACCACCTACAACTCCATTAGCATCTCCACCACCCGTGGCATTACCTCTCACCACCTCAAGTCAGTTGAACTCCTCACTTAGATCAATGCCCTCTAAGGCTCCAAACTGCTGCTCAACCCAAGCCAACTCGTCATCTGTGATATGCACCTGGGCAGGAGGTGGTGGAGGAATAGTCCTCATGCGTGCAGTTCGTCTAATCTTCCTTTGATTACTCCCTTTGCCTCTCGGCACATTGGACAGTCTGATTGCTCCATCCACATTCCTGCTAGGCACTCCAGGGAAACATGTGACATCAATAAACATGCCACCTACCTTGTTAGCCTTTGATACATAAATCTTCCTCCCAAACAAACTCGGTATCCATGGCTCATCCGACCTCTCAAATTTTGGGACGTACTCGTCCCTCATGTAATCCTGAGCCATCCACTCTATGCCGAATAAGGAGTCCCATACCTATTTGAAAGCATTCTCAAACAGTCACATAAGGTTCTGTCTTAGCTGAGAGAAGTAATATCGATTGTTGGCTACCACGTTCTAGAAATTATGATGCTGACCCTAATGTCTATCAGCCATCCTCTCCATCTCACTCTCAGTCTACTTGCTGTAATCTATATATAACCTATGCTGCTCCATATAAGCATTCTTCCAGTACTCAATCTCCTGGTCATCCTTTTCCAAAAGTGCATCATAGTCCACCCTACCCCCTGCTTCTTCAACGGGCTAATGATACTTCCGCTTGTGCTATGATCAGAATCACTAAACTCTTTCTCTTTTTCCTTTTTTCTGTCTATCTACCCATATCACAACCAGGTTAGTAATTAGTAAAAGAAAATCATGATATATATAATAACAAACTAAAAAGTTTTATGGCTTTGTATCATGCGCTTTGATACCACTTATAGAGCCCCGAAGCCTAGAATATCTGTCCCTAGGCTGGAAACGCTACCTGTGGGCAGGCATACCTCTAGCGTAGCAATACAAATACGAGAAAAATAACTAAACAATATACCAATATATAATATATATATATACTAAATCTTAATATCTATTGCAAACTAAACCTCATGGCATCAAGCCACAAACTAAACACACTAACATATACAAGCTCTTCAGTAAAACATAAGATCTAAGTATTACATAATGTACACGTTTCTCAACTTGATACATTATTTAGTGAGTACAAGTCATTTACAATACAAAATATTCTACATAATACCATTATTCAAAAGCAAGAGTATAAAAATCTCAAGCCAAATATAGCTTCTGGAGCTCAATTTCCTACACGTAGTAATATATTTAAATAAGTCTACTGATTTAGTAAGAATTATAGCTACAAATGGTAAAGGAACAAGAGAAATAAATGAATTTGGTATAGAGAGCAAACAAGGATAGTAAACGAGTTAAACATGCCAAATGATTGTGATAATTTAATAATCAAATAGAAACGAGTGACTCAAATAAGAGCTTAAAACAAATCACACAATCGAATAACAGAGGCTAAACTAGCATTTGGTAGATCTGTCACCCTTATAATTTTAAAATAAATATATAATCCTTATTCCTCCACAGGTTCCACACTAAAGTAGCCACTCAAGATGGTGATCCGGTCAAATGGTGTGACATATGTCAACGTATCACATGCCACACACTACTCCTTGAAAAAACTACCTCTAAGCCTCTATGAAACTATCTAAACTAGTAGGAAGCCCTCCAGGGGATCAACTATCAGTCCGATGCTGTCTAGCATCCCTCCTAAAATTTTGCAAGGGCCCATCAAACAAACACACAAAAGGTTTCGAGGGCAATGATAATCGGTCCAAATTAACTTTTTCAAAGTTTAAATGAGGTTCGGACATTATCAATTAATTCAGATCGAATTTTAGATACATAAATTATATATTCTGATTTAGGAGAGTTTATCGGAGTGATATATGAACACAAAAAGGCAAAATGAGTCAAAAATACATTGAAAAGTGCTCTGTAGTAGGCACGAGTGTGCTCAGAATTGGGCGCGGACATGTCGGCCGCCCGAGTGCTAATGCGCCGAACTTTGGGTGCAGTCAGACCCGATTTTTAGATTTTGTTTTCTATTTCCTTATGATAGCAGAAGTCCATTTTTAAAAAATTAGGATTACTTTGTTCATCACATCATTAAGACTTTTAAGGATCAAGTTTTGGAAGAAAACTTTTCAAAACTTCAATTTTTGTGTTCATATGTTTCAAGGTGATTAAGTCCTTATTTGTTCAAAATTTCAACTCCAATAATTTTCATCATATTCAAGGAATCAATAACATATAACAAGGGAAATGATCAAACGAGGAGAAGTGTCCAAATAATCTCCAAAACAAGGATAAATCATCTTATGGTTAATCAATATCATGAAGCATATATTTTCAAGCAAGACATGGAATATCATCAATAGCTCAATAAGAACAGGTACCAAAGAAAGGAAGTAGTCATAATTTTTACCTCTTTAGCTAATATCCAAAGTTGATAGCAACTCTCCCAAAATTAAATCAAGTTCTCTAATAGGAATTGAAATCAAGAGAGGTTATATCATATTACTTCAAACCCTACATATATAAGAAGACATCTTATAACTAGGCTTTCCAAACTTACCAAGTGTTTCAACCTCACACTTCCCCCTTTTTGAACTTAAAGCTTTAAAACTTTAAAGAGACTTGAAATAAGATAGAAGAAAGGATGAAGACAAGGTGATGAAGCAAGAGGAAGTGTTCTTGTCTAGCAAATTTTTTGATGCAAGAAGAATGTGTATATTTTGAAAAACAAACTCATTTCTTATAGAGAAAGTATTAGGACTCAATGGCCAATTCAAATTCATAGTGCAAGGAGTCAAGCTTCTATGGTGTCTTGCCACTTGTTCTCACCATAAATTAACTTGGTTGGGAATGAGTTGGACTACAAAAATAAAAATATCCTCTCTAATTAGAGGGTTTGGTCGAGATTTGCTTGTATGTATGCATGTGTGTATATTTTGTTCATATAATGAATGATTTGTAGTGTAATAAATTGGATTGGGAAGTTGAGCTCAAGTTTTGGGCCAAAATTGGGCTAATTTTTTTTTATTTTTTTTATTTTTTGCCAAAATAATGCATATAAAAATTTTCGAGTGTAAGAAAAATTTTTCAGAAGTGAAAAAATATTTTTGGTTGCGAGAAAAATTTCAAAACAGCAAAAAATCATCTACCGATTAAAATTTATCTCTAAAACATCGTAAAAATGTTTACCGATTACAATCGAGTGTTTAAAAATTTAATTAGGAAAATTTTTGGGTTGTTACAAATAATTTCTAAGTTGGACCCAAATCAAATTTTACACCACATTAGATAACTATATTTAATTGCATTAACTATAGATATTACATTATTTGCCTACCCATCAATAAGTATGATCATAGGCCATTTCCCTAAATCCTTTCTAATTTATGCAGACTCCTGAATCGTGCAGCACTCAAGATTGAAGGAGACATCCTAACCAATGGCACAATCGCAAAAGCATGAAAACTATGCACTGTCTAACAAGTAAAAGACCTCAAAGCTCTCATTAGAATCCTCTCTCTCTCTCTCTCTCTCTCTCTCTCTCTCGTCGTCAACAAGCATAATCTTAACCACCCCAATTATAACCTTTAACCACGGCTAATCACAAACCCATTTCCAAGTCCTGACAAGCTTAAATGGTTGTCCTCACCTTAATTCCACAACAATGAGTCTCAACTTGTTTAATCACTTCTTTGGCCCATGTGGACGAAACTAATTGAAAAGAACCCAGCATCTTGGCAATAAATAGGAACCGACCACATGTTCAACATTGCCAGCATGGCCGTGTCGGCCCTAGACAAGTCGATAAGACAGGCCCACTGGATATCGATTTTTTGGTTGGTCCCACAAATGGCTATAGTTGGTATTGCTAAAGCATTTCATTTTCCGACACATGTTGCATTGTATTATCAAGAATTTCCCACATGTCTCAAGAGTATGGTTACTGCTATGTTGCTATGTTAGTTGGCGTTGGATTTTTTATGAGTAGTGTTGTTATTGACTTCGTAAGAAGAGTGAGTGGGTGGTTCCCTAACGATATTGATAATGGGAGGTAAGATAATGTGTATTGGTTGCTTGTAGTCATTGGGGTTTTGAGTTTTGGTTGCTTTCTTATTTGTTCTTGGTTTTGTGAGTATAAAAATTGTCAAGCTGTGGAGGAGCATAATCAAAGTGTTTCTTCATGAAGGAATGAGCATAGAAAATGTTGTGTTGGTTTTGTGTTTTGTGTAGGGTCACTTTTGGTTCATGCGTATGTCTATAAAGGGGTTGAGGTTTATGTATAAATGTGATCCATTTTCATCCCTTTCCCTATCTTTCCTTTTAAATTGTTTTTTCTTAAAAAAATTTTGTTGTTGCCTTTCATTTAAGAGTGAATACATAAACACTTCATCAGGTTTGACTTAATTACAGTAAAGCTTTCTTTGATTCAAGAAAGTTAATGAAGAATTTAATGGAGTATAATTGGGGTATGCAAAAATACATTAACACTCCTAAACCTAAAGTGGGTGTTTATCGTAATTTTCACACAACAATTATACTCCATTAAGCTTTACGTCATGATCTAAATCAATTAATAGCAGCTAATATCATTGTAAGTTTTCAAATCACATATTATTATAACTAGCCACTATGGCACACTCAATATATGTGCTTAAATTTTTAATTATATAAAACTAAAATTATTTTTATAGTATTAATTCTTCTTAAAGTTTAAACATTTTACTTGAATTGATTATATAAAATAACACGGTTAAAGAATAAATTTAGAAAGAATAAAGTTTAAAGAAAAAATTATAATTGGAAAAAAAGATAAAAGTAAACATTAAAAAATCCCATTAAAAAATTTATTTCACATTATCTTTAAAAACTATCTTGTAATTACCTTTAAGATAAGATTAATTTTATCAACTCATATAAAAATATATTAAAATAACTGTCTAAGTATCACATACTTTATATATAGCATAGATTAGACCAATCCTAGGGGTGTTGAGTAGCTATTAATTTATTCAATTCAAAAATAATGTCAACGCAAAAGGAGCAATAGCATATGCGATCTTGTAGCTGAGCAATAAGACACATTAATGAAATACCAAGATTTACATCTCTTGCAAACATATTTTCAATCCCTATTTTAGCATCAATGACTCCATCATGCCTCATCATTAACTCCATCATGCCTCATTATTATCAATTTTTTCAATATAACATTCCTTAAAAACATAAACAAATTAAGTGATTTTTCCTCTTTTTTTTATCTTTCTTCCTTTCTTTCTTTTTGTCTCTGTGTGTATGTGTGCGTGTGTGTGTGTGTGTGTGAGAGAGAGAGAGAGACTTACTGTTAAACTATATGGATGAGAAATGAATATTGCTCCATTAACTTGTGATAGTGGATATGATGATTTAACGTATCTCTTTTTGCCAAAAATATCGCCGGTGGCGTATTATGATTGAAAATGAATTCTGGACTTTGAGCATCCCAATGAATACCATTACCTATACTCTGAATTGATATGAAATTCCAATAACTATGAAGATTTTAGCCGTTAAATATCTTGATTTACTTAAAGGGAGTTTGGGTGGAATTACATGATCTTCAAAATATCTTATGAGACCTTAACGTGCTCCTTACAATTTAACAATATTAATTATAAAATTTTTATTATTACAATCTTAAAAGTTTCTAGATCTTATTTTATTTAAATACTTTAACAATTTACTTTTAAAATAAGATATGATATTTTATAAGCTTCAAATACATTTTATGCATATTATAAGATGTTTCAAATAACTTCTTCAAACCTAAGGTTAACTGAGGTGGCAATAGGTCAACATTAGGTCATGAGCAAACGTCAATGGCGATCATATGAACTTTAGTTGTGACACACATATAAACACACTTTTGCACTTAATTTGAGGCAGGATTTATATAAAATTAAGCCTACAAATGACCAATTTAATCAAATTATCTATTTAAAGAGATTAGTTTATCTCTTATTTTGGCATAATAAATTATTTTTTGTAAGAATAAATTCAAATATATTTCCATTAAAGATCAGTAAACAGAGTGTAGCATCCATGTAAGCCAAAATAAAAAATAGAAAATAGAGAACTCAAAGAAGTAGTCTCAAGCATGTTTTTGAGTTAGAGATGTGTAGCCGGTATAGCTGCAGTCCCATTCTCAACATTCAGTCGCCTGTACTCTTCCCAATCCCTTGTTGCTCTCTAAATCAAGTCCTCTATAGAACAAATTTTTACTTAAAATTTCTGTGTAGCCAAATGATGCGACACAAAGTACCAAAGAGGTCGAAGTCCTCAATGTCCATCTTTCGCCTAATGTCTTGGAGCCATTGAAAGCTAGTTGAAAACTGCATCTACAAGAAGTTGCTGAATTTTGATTCCATCCAGAGTTTCCTAGTCATCGGACAATGGAAAAGTGAATGAGCAATGTCCTTATCAGCCTGTCGGCAAACTGGGCAGAGGGTATCAACTTTGACATCGCGTTTCATTAAGTTCAACTTGGTAGGGAGCACATCCCACGCCACTCGCCAAAGGAACATTTTAATCCTGTTGTGGGTTCAAAGAGACCAGATAAAGTTCTAATTATTTCCCAGTTATCCACTTTTTCCATCACCTTGATCATGCGAAGCAAGGCTTCGGAGCTCCCTGCACCAATGATAGCAACTACAAACTATGAATTTCCCGTCTTCGGTAAATGCCAAACCATCCTGTTAGCTTCATCAAGGGTGTCCAACTGGATTTGTAGCACCCTGGAAATGTCCACCAGTCAAAGGATATCGTGCATCAAGTCAGTTTTCCAACTCCCACTGTCCGTATCGATGAAGTTGCAAACTTTTGCACCCAAAACATCAGCTTTTGGCTTTGTGATGAGCTTGCAATTACCTTATGTGGGAAGCCATGGGTCTTTAAAGGCCGAGATTTGTTTACCATCACCAAGTTTTCACAAAATGAAAGTTTGTAAGTGCTCGCGAGCACCAAAGATACCTCTCCAAGAAGCAATTGGTTGTGAGCCAAGATCAGCATCAAAGAAATTAGAATTTGGATAATATTTTGCCTTTAACACTTGGGACAAAAGAGACTCAGGACGTGTGATCACTCTCTAGCCTTGTTTCGCGAGAAGAGCTAAGTTGAAGCTCCGTAAGTCTCAAAAGCCAAGGCCTCCTTATTTCTTCATGTTGCAAAGGTTATCCCACTTTACCCGACTATACCTTAGTTGCCTTTGTTACTCTACCAGAATCTTTGAATCCGACTTTCCACCTCATGGATAATGAATAGAGGGAGTAGGAAAACGCTCATGATATATGTAGGAATGGCTTGTAAGATGAATTTGATAAGCACTTCCCTACCGGCAATCAAAAGTAATTTCTCACCCCAACCTTGAATTCGAACCCGAACATGCTTCTGGAGGTAACTGAAAATCTCTCGTCTAGTCCATCCTATTTCTACTAGCATTCTTAGATAAGTGTCATGGCAATCAATGAGTTGAAACTATAGAATATCCGCCAACCTCTCATTTGCTGTCCCAGAAGCATTCAAACTAATTGCCATGGATGATTTCTGTCAGTTGACCATCTGTCTAGAAGCCCATTCATAGGTCTCCAAAACATGGCAAATGCCCTGAGCACAGTTCTCCGCCGCTCTACAAAATAGAAAGGTATTGTCGGTGAAAAAAATATGTGAGATTTTGGGTGCCTGCCTTGATATGGTGATACCAGTAATGTTCTATCTCCTCTTTTCAGCTGAAATCAATGCAATCAAAGCTTTTGCACTAAAAAGAAACAAATACGGTGAAAGGGATCCCCTTGACAGAGCCCCCTCTTAAGGCGAAGAAAGCTCACACAAGTGCCACTCAAAAGAAAGGAGTACGAAATTGTAAGAACACACAACATGATAAGTTCAATGACATTATTAGCAAATCCTAGTTTAAGAAGAATATTATGTAGAAATGGCCATTTGATGCAGTCATAGGCCTTACTCATGTCCAATTTCAAAGCCATGAAGGCCTCTGTCCCCGATTTCTTATATCTGATAAAGTGATTTAGTCTATATGCTACGAGAACATTATCAGTGATAAGCCTATTTAGGACAAAAGTAGATTAAGTAGGGCTAATTATAGAGTCAAGGAAAGGTTCAAAGCCAATTTTGTAAATAATGTTACTAAGACTGATCGGGTGTAAATGTTTTAGGGGTTTCGAGTTTTGGGTATTAGGGTGGCATAAGTGTAGTTTGTGTTATCAGGCAGTTCATGGTGGTTTGAGAAATTAAGGGCAAAATCAATAACGTCATCATCCACAATATACTACTACTTTTGGAAAAAAAAAAAAAATCACTTGCATACCGTCAAGCCTAGGGGTTTAAAAGGGTGCATCTGTTTAAGAGCATGACATATCTCATCCTGTGTATATGGTTGTGAAAGCCTCACATTCATATCCCCGCATTCATATTGCATTCATTAAATAAAATGTAAGATGAAACATTCAATAAAACAATGATCTTAAGAACAGTAATGAGAGCTTTCATATTATTTAGTTGTTGCAAAATCAGAATGAAATTTATTGATGCGAACCTAAGTTTGGAGAAAATCTTCATCACTTATTTAAAGTTGAATAACGAAGTAATAGCTAGGGTACATGTATCAAACATGTGGGTAACTCTACTTGATTTATACGTTGGGGTCCTAGAAAGAAGGAAGATTTCCTCTCACTAGGTATTTCGTATAAAAAAAATCTGAAAGCACATTTACTTTGTGAAATAATGCCATCCGAATTATGAAGTTGGAAAGAAAGAGAAAGGGATGTAATAACTGGATCTTTGAATTCATTGAACAGGTAAAAAAATGAGGGTCTTAAGCTTTTTTTATCATCCTAGTACCGTTATTTTTCAACAGGACCTTTACTATATAGTATCATAACTATAGTAAAGTTTAAATCATCAAGTTTGGGATGGACTTACGTGGTTCTTCCATCCTATGGAAATAGAATATCAACCCACAAATACAAAAAGGCCATAAAAGAAAAGCCTATTGATTGTTAGTGATAATGGCCTATTGATTGTTAGTGATAATGCATTCCCATCTCTTAGATAGAGCTTTTGTTTTTCATGTCGGAGAATTTGAACCTAAGCGTTAACTACACAATAGCATGAACAATAAATTAAAAGATTTTATTGAACAAATAGATCTTACTAGTACACTAATCAGGATGGCAAATAAACCAAATTCATCTATTCTAAGAAGTCATGAACCGAAACTATGACTCGTATAGAGATTGTAACAATAAATATTCACCTTCCAAAACTTTTTTTTTTTTTCTTTCTTGTCTCATTCTTCTTTTTTTTTAAAAAAAAAATTAAATTGGCAATACTTTCGACAAAAATTGAATTGGTAACTTGAATAGTTGTTAATTTCTAAAGATAAATGTTTTTATTTTACCTTTTTTTTTCGCATTTTGTATTTCAACTTTTTAATACTTTGCTAAAGATAGTTCTTTTACATCATAAATATTGCATCAAATAACATGCAATGAACTATTTTTGTCCCCCCCTCCTCCCCACCAAAAAAAAGGAAAGAAAAGTTGGATCACATTCATACTAAAACCCAATGATTAACATGATCATGATTCATGAGTGACCCTACATAATACAATACAAAACACCGCCAATTTCACACACTATGATCCTCCTATATAACTTCACAATTTTTATACTCATAAAACCAAGAACAAACAAGAAAGTATCCAAAGTTCAAGATCCCAATCACCACAAGCACCCAATACACATTATCTAACCTCCCATCATTAATATTGTCAGGCAACCACCCACTCACTCTT
>JACFYI010003625.1:34051-47273 GCA_014898755.1 Handroanthus guayacan | reverse complement strand
AGAGCCCAAAACTTGTAGATGGAGTACGTCTGGATATGGGATTCTACCCGGTAATTTTGCTTATATAATTTACTTTTAAATTTTATATTTTTCTTTGCTTTGAAATATTCTTGAAGGACTTGCTCTAAAATATTTAAACTCGTATAACTATTGTCATGGAAAACCAATAATTTGGTTTAATTTATATGTATTATGTATGTTCAATTAGACAAATGCATAAGACTAAAGCAATATTGTTGGAGGACAAATTGATCAAATGACTGTCACATAATCTTCAATTGAATTATCCAAATGTTGAATAAAGAATTTATTTAGTATGATAATTCAAGATTGGTATTCAACTTGGCCACCAGAATAAAGTTATGCATGGGTGGTTGCTTTGTGATTTATGTATCATTTCCTTGAGAATTGTAAGAGATTTGTTTCGGATGCAATTAGTCGATGTTTGTGAGCGTGCAT
Organism: Handroanthus guayacan; assembly: GCA_014898755.1. Taxonomy (NCBI): domain Eukaryota; kingdom Viridiplantae; phylum Streptophyta; class Magnoliopsida; order Lamiales; family Bignoniaceae; genus Handroanthus; species Handroanthus guayacan. The sequence goes on along the minus strand of JACFYI010003625.1, from coordinate 46,814 downwards.
AAAAGACTCATTATTGCCTAACTGGTAGAATATTGTAAATTTATCAGTTGTCCATGATTAAACAAATTATCAGTCAGTTCCTATTTTAAGATGTTTGACCGATGTAGATATTCCACGGTTCAAATCTAGTTAAATATCCGTAATTTAAAGTAAGCAGATCGAGCATGAATTAAACAATCACATCCATTTACACATGACGTGAAACTAGAATTTTGCTTAATAAATAAAGAAATAAAATGTTAAAATCATTTTATTGCATGAGCTTAAATCACAAAGAAATTCCAACCCGTATCAATGCTCCCTCGGCCCTGAAACCATGGTTGCAGCTGCAGGAAAATTCTCAAAATTGAAGCAAATTCATAATCACCAATCATTATTCAGTATGCCGAATCATATACTTGAACACCCTTTAAGATTTAACTTAATTATAAAAATACGTCAGGTATTAAAAAATTATTAAAAAATTACAACAATACTTGTTGATAGATTAAACAAGCATACCTAGAAGAAGAGGTGTACCAGTATCCTTCAGCCAATTTATTAAATTTTATTGGAGTCTAATTATAATTCACAGGGGATGTTATCTGATTTCCCAAATTATGACTGGTGCTTCTCTAGAGAAAGAGAAAGGTGGGGGAAAGAAGAAGGGGGAGGAGGAGGAAAAGCGTGAAGAAAGAGATGAAATAAAAGGAAAGCATGCCCTGTAACTTCAAAAGTCAAAACCATAATAGCTAACAGAACCATGAGACTGCTCAATAACAAGGTAAAGTCTGAAAACATAGATCAGAGTCAGAATTTGTTTCATCATTACAAAAAGAATCATGTAAAATGATCATTATGTGTAAAGATTATATAAATGTGGCCCTCAAGCAGAACTGAAAAGGTAGATTTTCTATGTATAAAAAAGCCCCCCATTTACAATTCCTGAACCCTATACTCTCGTTGAAAGAATTCAGGACAAAAATAGTTACAAGTTCTCTGAATAAACTCACCTTTGCATCTCTACTTGAGCCAGGACATATAGTTACAATTCTAACAAGCTAGTATCATGTTAAAGACGATGAGTAAAAGGACTCTGTATGTTCCATACTATCTATCGTTCATCCCCACTGCAAAATTTTTCTTCCTCCTGTTACTTCCTCCAAAATCTCCAAAGAATTGACACAAAAGATACTAGTCATCGTCATCGGTTAATGCTGCGAAGGAAAAGGGCCGGAACTTGTACCCATCACCACTGTAGAACTTGCCTTGAAATTCCACCCAATGAAGACGCAAAGCGTGGAGGAAAGCACTGAGAGTCTCCATCATGAGTAGTACAAATGCTGTTGCAAATGCAAAAACGGCAAAACCCACTAAGCGTATGATTATATTATCGTACCTGCATTGTTGGAATGAACAGAGTTGAAAGATTTGCCAAATAAGAAGGCAAACTTGGTACTCAGAGCATAGTACAGAGCTTGCAGCATGTTATCAAGGTTGTAAGTTAACAGATAAAAAATCTCATTGTCATTATCATGTTCTTGCTTTCATGGTCACGACTATTTTTTAGAAATCTTACCATTGTTGTCGATTCAGAATTTGCATTTGAGATCAAATGCAATGGCAATTCAAGAAAACCATATTTTTTGGCCTTTTCTTCAGTGCAAGAATGAAGAGGATATTCAAACTAATCCAAGTTAAATTCAAAAGGACAAGAATTGCGTAAAGGTCCATGCTTAAGAAAACCTTACCCCCAGGCAAGAAGGAGAACCTTTTCGTAGAAAACAGTGGATAATTCCGAGTGGGCCAAACTGTAGTAAAACGAGGGTAACAGTTTACTAGTTGAAACTAAGCCACGGATAAAAATGTGTGCAACATCATGCTAAAACTGCTGTACCTCAAAGCCCACAGCCGGAGATATGATGCGGTATTAGAAACAGCACCTAATACAAACTCAATAGTATGTATCATTTGATGCACAAAAACCTCACTCAAGTTGAACTCCTCATTGTGCGGGTGTCTTGCAGAATCAGGCTCCTCATCATTATACATGTCAGAGGTTCCAAGAATTCCATATGACCGACCTTGAAATCTCTTAGTTATGCACAAGAAAATGGCAAAGTTAATAACTGCTTCGAAGATTCCATGATTTCAAAAACTAAACTAAACTGAAACTACAGTTCAACAACGAAAAATAGTTCAGAACAATAATAGAATACTACCTAGTTGCTGGTTGTTGAGATATTGATTCCAAAACCATCATAACCAATCAAGCAAACACGGAGTATCAGTACATATAGCATCTATTATCAAAGATTCAGTTTTAAGACAATACATATTATCATCATACCTCAAGCAGGAGCAACATTACATAAAATGGCACATGAATTTCTACACAACTATCTTCATAATGTTTCTAAAGGATCCAATCATATAAGCCAGATCATATATTAATACTTGAGGTTAAGCACATGGCAATAACCTGTTTCTCAACTTGCTTCACCTATGAACTATCATGAGATAAACAAGTCCCCTGAGGACTTTGAGCTGACAACATGCAGAGATAAAAGTAGAAGGTGGTCCAGTTTAGGGGCAAAAAGGAATGCACATGCAACCACATCAGTGTAAAAAGGAGAGTTAAAAACTTTTCTGGCAATATAAATTCTAAATGAAAGAAAGGGAAATGTATTTTCCATAGCATAAAGGGAAAACGACATTGCCGGTCAAAAGGTAAAAATTTCCACCCTTTTACAGGATGGACAAAGAAGATAAGAAAAGCACTTTGAAAGAAAAGAACAGAAACAAAGATACAGACATACCTCAGTATGAAGTCTCTTTAAAATAAAAGGTTTCGGAAAGAGCATCCATGGGACAGCAACAACAGCTACAAGCAACAATATAACCTGCCAAATTTCATTAATAATCAACTTTTGTTGAAGTGTGGATTATTTTATATGTACTTACATAATAGCAGCATCACAACATGAATTGACTAATGATCATGCCTGAAATACGCCTTGACCCCAAAATAGCTTATTTTCACCCAAATCTTCAAAAGGGCTTAAGAACATGTAAATCATCACATGATATAGGTCTGCTGGAGAACCAGTACACCATTTAATAATAATGAGAAGAGAGAGATATCCAAAGAGGCTGTTAAGGAAGATCATCTGTGGCACAAACTGATACCTGGCAAGAACGCAAAAGAATAAGCCTCTATAAACCATTAGAAAATTCAGAAAAAGAAGGGAGAATACATACTTAATATCAATTGAGCTGTTGAAGTAGCGTGCATTGAAATAACTTAGTATAATTCCAAGATTCATCTGTGCCACGCCAAACAAAATAGACATTTTCATCTTGAGAGAATTCAAGAAAGGCAGCTCAGAACGACTTCCACGCCAACTTGGATCGACACCAAATGGATACGTATCTCTATATTTGACTAAACCAACTGAACGAGCATCACTGTTAAGACAGAGACCGAAAGCAACAGAATGAGGTCTATAACTCATGCAAGTAAAGAGACAAACCTCATTATTACCAACTCAGAGAACAAGACAAAAGGGAAGGTTCAAATAACTGATGTGGGTGAAAGTTAAAGGTGGGGAACCCAAATGGAAAAGCATGGAAATATCAGAAAGCTAAGAATATTTCTCATTGAATAATTGGCCAAGTTAGATCTGGCCCAAAGAAGATAACAATTAGAGGTTCTCCTGATTAAAAAGCTTCCTTTACCTAATTCAATCTGCTCCTGCTTACGTAGGTTCCAGAAATATAATAATGCACTCAAATCAATAAATGGCCAAGGATCATTTGATGCTTTATTTGGAAATGAACTTCCTAATTTCACAGAACATTAATATGTTTAACTCAGTTGTAAGATAAATCACAAATAGCAAAATCAATTTCAGGGGAAAAGGTTAACAGTAAAACCACATACTGTAGCAGTTTATATTTATTAAATGCAACTTTAAGGCACTGTTAAAAGAACCTAGTCCTTGCCCACGCCATAACCATTGCTTCTCCAACTAAGGAAGTGTATTCAGTGTTCTTTTCAGCCCCTTAACCTTCGTTATTTATCTATATCATCTTTTTTAGTGAAACTATTTCGTTACCCCTTTTCTTCTTGATTTTTCTTTTTCTCTAATGACAGAGGTAGAATGTGAGGAGGAAGGAAGTGGTAAGATGACAAATCTTAACCCCAGACAAATACCCAAGGAACAGAAGCCACCTCAATGACCAAGAAAGGGATGTAGATTCATACCTACATGTAGCATCTCGGCACTTGTAGGCAGAGAGTCCAAATACATGAAAAGGAACGGAAAAGAATTCATTGTATATCAACCCACAGTAAATTGAAAACAGAGACATCAAAAGGAGGACGTATCGGCCACCAAATAGCATCTCCATGAAGCTACCAAGTTTCTGATGGAAACAAACATTTATATTAATAGGAAGAAATAAAGTAATACAACAATAATTAAAGTTAATTTAAGCAATACATATACAAGCCTGTGGAAAAAATTGCTATTAACTTGCTATCAGCATCATAAAGTCCATAACTAAAACATTTGGTGGGATATTTTTTATGATTATTTAATCTATGTTAGCAAGAAAGACTATATCCTTCTCTAGTATTACATATATTCAACTCTCACCCTAGACTTCCTGTATCAACTGTTAATTGATACTGACCCAATTCCGATCAGAACAGTCAAAAGGTTACAGCTAACTAGGATATCTTTTACATCTGTTATACTTGATAGATTAATTAGTTATGTTCAGCGCTTTCCTTGTTCTCTTATTTACTCCTACAACTTGCGTTTGAGGCCGCTACACGTGTTTACCATGCAACAGACCTTGGAAATTGTGTGCTTGATATGGGTTCTTCAGACTTCAAAGAAGATAGGATCAGAATCTAGTTTTGAGTGCACCCTCTGATATCCTAAGGAGGGATGTTGGGTGCATCTACCTTTTTCCACTAGATGATGTGATGACATTTTAGCTCCACTTCTTAACAAGAAATTTTCAGCTTCTACTGTTCTCAGCTAAATAGGAAACATTCATATACCTTATTTCAGCACACCAATTGAGTACAGAAATTGGGCTTAAGATTCTTCATGATTGAATATTTTGGGCAAAATGGCTAAAATTATGTCTTTCCTCAAACTGGTTAAAATTATGTCTTTCCTTCTAACTCTTACACTGACAAAAAGCATTTTTGGGCCATTTACATCAGGAAACTCTGCCAAGCTGTAGCAATGCGCTAAATTATATTCAAATCCTATAAAATGCAGGAATCCCATGGATGTTCACCAGTTCTCTTATACAAAAAGGTCAAATAAGTTTCCTTACCACAATTAACAGTTAGCAGCAAAAGCTACAATGAAGCCAAATAAGCATAAAAAAGAACCATCTATTTTAAGGCCAGTCAATGCACCATAAGTATGTCTTAAAGAGAAATACTAATTGGGCCTATGATATGCCCAAGACCAGGAAACAAAATGAAGTATCTTGCTTATATAATATACCCACATCAGCTACTTCAAAATCCAACAAAAGAACTTTGTCTTCTATTAAAAAATGCGTCGTTGTCAGTAAATTTATGAAACAGGCAGAGAATGCACAAGAACAACTGAAGAAAAGTGATCCATCAAAAGGGTAATTAGGAGTAATAAAATTGCATCCACAAATTCATGCAACATGTTCAACCAGAAAACCAAACGCCTTAAAGACAAAACTATGACAATACCGTAACTTACCTGGGAACTAAGCCTTTTCTCACGTGCTATAATGAACAAAGCTCCCAACAGTAGGCAGATACCGTGACCCCAATCCCCAAACATCACAGCAAAAAGAAATGGAAACGTAACAATGGCATACACTGCAGGATTTGCCTCTTGATATTTAGCAACACTGCAAAAATAAAGGTTTTCGGCAGCTAAGTACTTGCAAGCATGGACAGATATGCAGAGAAAATTCATTACTTGTTAAGTGTTGAGTTCTCCAAAAAAATTCTAAAAAAATGAGCGTCTCAAACCTAAGAGCAATGAGACATATGAAACGGAAATAATATTAACACCCTGAGAGTTCTAAACTATAAGCATCTATAACCTTGCTCACTGGTTTGCATATCAGGTCGAGCAAGTTCAGAGGATAGTCTAGTGCCTTCAGTTAAAGCATCAAAAAGCATATGTTCATCTCGTATGTGAACAATAATAACGTATCAAATCAATTTTTTAACATATCATTCTTAACAGTTGTTTCTTTTAGAATATGAAAAACCCAAGCCCCAAACAAGCCTCGTATTAAATAATAACATCAGTTGCAAGTTGCAACAATATCCCCAGCATTAAAAAACTGGTGAACATGGAATTGCATCAGAGAACATCTTCGGCAATTGTTCAGAAGCTCCACAAAGCAATGCACACTTGGGTTCCACTGTTCCAACCACATACAGATCTTAATATGTAACAGGCAAGAAATCTTCAGAGAAGTTTCAAATATTAATGGAAGCCAGTTTTGACCGCCCAAGATTATGCAGCATTACTGAAGTGCTTCAGATGCAGTGTGCCAAAATTCAGAAAAATGATGTGGATTCTCTTTCTGGGACAGGCACAAAGAAGCAGAGAGATCAATTTGTAAGATATATTCGAAAAGACTGCACTTAGTGCAGGCTTGAAAAGGAAAAAATTCCCGCTACCAGCATGATGTCTTCTTTGACCACCAAGACCTCTAAAATCTATTCTCATTAGAGTTGAACAAAGTGCGAGAAAGAGTTTTTTTAACAGATTCATCAGCAGTATATGGCACAACAGAGTTTCTGTAATCGAACAACATCCTCCACATGTAATCTATCCCTAGTAGCCAATCATCTCTGCCACACAGCCACAAAATGTTAAAAAATCTAGGCTACTTTTTTACTTTTTCTTTTCTTTTTTTTCCTTCTTTTTTTGTTTTTTTTGGTTGGCTTGCCACACTGAATCATGCCAAGAAGCGAAGGAATTATTCTAGAACTTTGAAACACTTCGTGCCGTAAAACCAGCAGAATAGGATAAACCATTGACCTGATCAGTTCAAGACTTACAAGTTTTAAAAAAGAAAAAAAATATATATATAGTGATCTGGAAATAAGCTTGTTCACGTATTGATTCCTCTTTTGACCACAGGCAACAAGTACAGGTAGCTGAGAGCAATTACCAAATCATCTTCATGTACAGCAAACTGTCTTCTTACTCCAAACAAAAAATTGAAAGCAAAGATCAACCAGATCACGTGATCAAGCCAAAGATTTATGCTTTTTCCATTCCCAATTTTCGCTTGAAGGAACTTCCAAGTGATTTTTTCACAGACCCACGGTAAATTATTGCACATAACTCTCTAACAATTCTTCATGGTCTTTATTTAGTTGCACCTCTAACCTATCCAAACCAATATATCCCCAGGTTAAATAGTCTAAATCCACTTTACTTGACAGCATATAGTCCATAAGTCTACCTAACACTGTAAAGCACCAAACGATAGATTTTCTTTCTGGATTACATAAAATTCATTTTATAGTTCATAAGTTAATGCAACAGGCATGGTACATGAAGAGATTCCAAAGGTTGAACTTTGATTCTCCTTTAATGCACTTAGCTTTCTTATTTAGTAAATATAAAACAATCAAGTGAGATGCTGCCCTAGCAATCAATAAATGAACATTGAACACTATGTCACAGAACACCATAAGCTTGAAATATGCTGACTGAATCACAGTTTAGAACCAACTTTCAGCTAAAATCTGCCTCGCAGCTTGGATACTTGTATGGCGACCAAGAAGGTCAAAATCTCTGCCTACTGACTAACATCTCAATGGTACCTGGTTTATTGATCCAGAGCTACACAATAATACATAAACAAAAATAACTAGGCATAATAGTAGGCCTGGAAGCATGACAAATCCGGACAAATTTCTTAGTCTCCATCAAATCAAAAGGGAAATAAGGTAAACTTTATTCAGGGAAAATAAAATTTTCATACAATTGCTTTAGTTGGAAAACCTAGAACTATGAACAAAAACCATTGGCGATACCAACAAACAAAAATTATGAGAACATGTGTTTCCAGCAGAAACTCATACAAAGCTAACAGTATGTCGCTTACGTTCTGTGCCTTAGATGGCAAGAGCATCAATATGGCATAGCAAACACCATAGAGAAATACACTTGACTGACATTTACAAGAATCACAGTAAAGAGAAATAAAATATAAAAAATAAAAAATAAAAAAAAGAATGACGAGAATTATTATGTCTAAGAATGATACTGATTGACTTACCCATATGCATCAACGATTTCTTGATATGCATTTGTAAAATGGTTGGTTCTGAAGTATGTTGGAGGCAATTCGACTGACTCCATCACATGAAATATTATACCCACTTGTGAACTACTATCAAAAGTTGCACGTTGCAGAGCTTCTTGAATCTGCAATATTACGAGATTTATCCTTTTCGCTAAATTAAACAAAATAGCAGTCACGTTATCCCAAATATAATCCACATAAAACAGTAGAACTAGTACCTTAATTTTTGCAAATACTGGACACCAACCCTCACCAACCAAACACTTCTTAGTGACATCAAAATTCAGCATATTTAACGTGTCATAAATAGCCTTTTCCCTTCTCACCTGGAAAGGGGAGTTAGGAAAATGGAATCGAGTTTGAACAATTACTTGCAATATTTTTGAGTTTAAAAAATAAGAAAAATCCAGCAACCATATCCTACCATATTCATCCACTTTGTGAGCTGAAACCCAATAGAGGTGAAAGCCGTATCCCGATGACGGAGGCCAGCCTCTAAGGTTGTCTCCAACTCAGACAAGCGGGATAATACCTGAAATGAGAAACTAATAAGAATAGGTCTTACCTTGTGTTCACCAAAAATTAAAAATAGCATAAAGCTGTATACGAGCAGCAGAATCCACTTAATTTACTGGCAACAATTTGAGCGCAATCACGACTTTACAACTAAGGCTATGGTAAATTGAAATAGGTAGATCTAATTTCAGTAAGAACCCTAGAGTTATCAATCTGTAGGTTCATAAGAAGTTACCTATAGAACTATTTTGAATATTGAGATTATGCTATATTGACTCGTTAAGGACCAAACCGTGTCACAAATATATAGGCATTCTTAATCAATTGTCAAATCAATAAAAGGGTTGCTGCATCTCATCATACGTCAGCACATCAAATGACATAAAAATCAAAATGGTCTTTTTCAAGTTTCTTATCACAATAATAACATAAGAAAAAGCAAAAGTGTGTCTGAACTTCTCTAATGCAGCAGAAAAACAAGTATCTAGTTAGCAAAATACTTCTCTAGTTATTTGCCTCCGTTTGGTGGTGTCTTCAGGAATTGGATAGCAGTTCGCACCAAATGCTTCACAAATTTTCAGGATTTTTTTTCTTGCCTGCTCGCCAGAGAAGAATACCACAAAAACTGTTTTCTCAACCTGCAGGTGCAAAAGTGGACATCAGTTATCAAACATTTTCTGGCTTTTCGTCAGCTAAGGTGTCCAAAATACGACCACATCTTGTCACTGAAAAAGTAAAAGGTCATTTAAAAACTTCCGGAAGGAAATAGTAGTGCTTAGGCATTCTTCTGTTTCATTTCTGAGGTATTTCAGCTTCTTTTGACTTTTCATATGTTTGAGCTTAGACATTCTGTTAAGAAAGTATTCAACATTTTCTCAGAAAGGAAATAGGGGAACAACAATGACCGTTTCGTTTGATGTGGGATCCACTATTTGATCATCAGCTGGTGCCTGATTGAAAAACATATTTCCCCTTGTAGTGCGAAATAACATTCTCTCAAATCTCAGAGCTTTAGATTTACAGATTATGCCACTTATAAATTTTACACCAAATTGGTCTGATGTTCCAGCTTGCATCTCCTGCAATTAGAATATCTAAATTAGCACAGCATAGGCAATGATTCTCATTCACCAACCATAAAAGTAATCCAGCAACAAATATTATACTACTTATGACCTGTTCAAGCAGTGATGCTGTATCTGCATAATCATGGTTTGCATAGATATTTTCATCTAATTCTGTCTCCTGTGCTGCAGAATGATTCCCGCTAGGCACAAGGAAGTCACCTGCCTGGAATCACCAATTAAAATGCATAAATGTGATGATATCCACTATAACGGTGCAAGTCTTGCTTTGCACATTGCACTATTTCCCCAATGTAACGAAAAATAAGAAAAAAATGCACAGTATCCAAAAGAAAATATATACGGAGTCTTATTTTCAGAGATCATTTTTGGGAATTGTCTTTCAAAAAGTTATGTTGGTTGGGCTTTTTCTAAAATCTTTTTTAGGGAAATTGGAGAAACCGTTAACAACATTGACGCCTCAAGCTGAATATTTATATATATATATATATGTATATGTATATCATACATACACATTTGTATTGAATATTATGTATATAACTATATAACGTCATACACAAAAATTTAATATTTAAACTGAAGGTGCCATAGGACACTAACGCCTTCAGTTTGTCCTTCGATGCCTTCACTTTGAGTTTATATGTGTGTATATGAGCACATGAAAATAAAACAATAAAATATTTGTATATATATGCCAGATATTTACAGTGCATATATATACGCACACTTCTATAAATAAATATATATACAACTTCATATATAAATATGGAGCAAAGTTGTACGAAGAAGTGACAAGCAAACTTTATTTTGGAATTATATCACACAATTATGTCTATTTTTTCTTTTAAACAATACTCATCCAAAAGCATTACCAAGAAAAAGGTAAATCATGTCAAACTAATCATTATATTTACAATTTAAAGAACCCACCCAACATAAATCTCAAATTTCCCTTTACTTTCACATTTTTTATCTAAAAATTAATACTCAGGAAATGACTATCCATCCAGTCTGCCATTGCATCCATGGACTCTTCCTTTCATTTCTCCATTCCATGTTGTTGTGAGTTTCAAAGTACTGTTTTCTGGTTCATCTAATTCATGCAAGCTGTACAATGTATTCATTTCAATTTTTGTTTCTAAAAAGAAGACTGGTATATTGTCCACCTTAAGAAACAGGAATACCTCATTCTCCACATGAAATTGACACTGTTCAAAGATTGTGAAACAGTTAAAAGTTTTCTACTGCCAAGAAAAAAGGACGATTGTTGGAATAATCTTATCTTGTTATTTGATGTAGCTCCAACATCAAGAACAATCCAATAAATCTTTTCTTATATAATATTGCCAGTTGAGACAGGTCATAAATCTTGTCTTCCACAAATGTCTCATTTTATTTCTTTGTTATTGAATATCTATGCCATAGTAATGTTTGCTCATTTTCTCTTTGATAACTGTGTGAGTGAAGAAGAAGAATCCTATAAAGTTCTTTGTTGCCAATGTGAATGACAGTTACCCTGCCTCCTACAATTTGTGCTCATTTTTTCTTTCTTCTTGAACAAACTATGCCATGTATCATGAGCATTGAGCAAGACAAACTTAGAGGCCGTCTATAGAATCTTCAAAACTGAAGAAACTAATAAGATTAATATGAAATTTCCACACAAAAAGAAGAGACTTGTTATCATTACACATCCGACCTGCTTCAAATGTAACTCAACCATAATTTTCTTGATAAGTTTCAAATTTGATAGTACTTTTAATCAATTAACAGTTGATACATTTGTGTACTCCATATGATTTACGTTTTAAAGATTTAGAGAATTCGTATCTTGAAAGAATGCTTTTTACTTGACAAAGAAAAAGAAGATAGACATCAATAATTTGCCAATGTACCTTCTGCAGAACCATTTTGAACTCAAGCAGCTCATTATACGTTTGCTGCAGCTTCTCACTGTTAGCATTCATTTCAATTAGCTCATGCTCATGCTCTGCAAGTCGAATCTAAAATCAAAACAGAAACAAAATAGTCCAAATTAGTTGCAAGTGAAGAGAATATGTTAATTTGCAAGCAGGTGAGGAAGAAGCATAATAATGATAATAAAAATATAAAGGAAAGAAAAAGAAACAGACCTCCAATTCTTCGAGTTCAACATTGGGTTGCGAAGCCGGATGAGGAGATGGCATTAGACCAGCTTTATGTATCTGATCTTTGAAAAATCGTAGTTTCCTGGACATCTCAGCACATCTTTTAACCTGTGGACAATTTACCCAAAATAAAATTTCAACAACCAAATAAAAGCATAGTTGATGGAAACTCAAATAGTGAAGATTTTTTTATTAAAAAAAAAAGAAAAAAGAGCTGTTGATTACTTTCTCCAATATGATCAAGAAAATAATTCACCGGGCATTAGGAAGGACCTCTGATAACTTTTTCCATTTTATAAAGAGAGAATATATGTACAATGCCCATACAAACAAGAATAATGAAAGCATTCAAGTCATAAATGACAAAATTTCCACACATTAACCTTCAAAATTAGCAAGGCCTGATGCATTTAATAACAACTCCAGAAAATTTCAGGTGGGAGAAAGGGACAAACAAGTCAAAATTTCAGGTGGCAGAAAGTGAACCAGACTTGTTTATCCAATTTCTCTAACCTGTGAAATGTGAAATCAGAAAATTCAGAATACGATATCGAGGACCTCCTAATACTTGCTAAAAATGGTTTTCTTCAAAACAAGATCACTACTTCAAGATATTCTGGACTAAGATGCATCGGTACGTCAGACATCTTAGATAAATATGTAGATTGAGAGACATTACACGCATCT
>JACFYI010003624.1:943903-956727 GCA_014898755.1 Handroanthus guayacan | reverse complement strand
TACCTTACTCACTGTTGCTGCACTAATTATGGAGGAGGTGACTGAGTAATTAAATCGTCTGCTACATCTCACAGAGAAGGAGGAGGAAGAACTCATTACCGTCAGTGCGGCGAATTCAACACCCCACCCAACAGCTAGTCTGAGAATAGTGGGGCATGTGGTTGCCATGCGACTATACTCCCATGTGACGATAAAATCCAATCTGCAGAGATTGATGCAACCCCTCAAAGACCTGGATTTGGAAACAGTGGGAGAAAATCGTTTTGTGCTGACTTTTCACCACAAATTGGATATAGAGCATGCGTTGGAAGGAAGCCCTTGCATTTTAGATAGACATGGAATTATTCTTCGAAAGCTATTAGATACAGAAACCCGGCCACGGTACCATTGGATATGATGACGATCATTATTCGTATCACTGAACTACCCTATCAATATTGCACGGTGGCAATTGCAAACCAGATTGGGAACCGAATTGGCGAGTACGTGGAATTAATGCCATTCAGAGGAGAGCTCAAGAGAAATTTGATGCGCATAAAGGTTAATATTGATGTTACTAAGCCATTGAAGCGAGGCATAAATTTTCGAACCTCGGTTACTAGAAGAAAATGAATTGCTTTGGAATATAAATGCCTCCCAGTTTACTGTTACTTATGCGGCATTCTTGCACACCTTGAGAAATGCTACCCATCCAGATACGAGGAAAACTTCACAGACCCGGAAGGAAACTTCGAGTGTGGTCCCTGGTTCGTAACAAGTGATCTTCGATCTGGAAAACCCCCAAAAAAACCACAACCTTCAGCTTTCATAATAAGAAACCTTACCCCTAGCTAGCATAACCACAATACGAACCCTACCTGTGGCCCAGCAATTTTTGACTTCCAAGCAACCAACCACACACTCACCTGCAACCAAGCACCAAATGAGTGTCCCTAGCCAAGCTTGTTGCCAAATTCTGAAAACCACTATGCACACGGTGCTGTCACCCTTATAAATCCTCTACTTAACCTTACCCACCTCCCAAACAACTCCTAACCACTTGAACCTGATCTAATCCATGCACAGACCCCAACAAATATTAGCATGACCTCTGACAAAGCCAACCATAACCCATACCTAAAGTACATACCTCTTCACCTACGATATCGTGAACAAACTACCCCCCTTCTCCAAACCCTAAAGAGGAAAACCTACCACCAATATGCCTAACTTAGTTGCATACCGTCCAAGTACCTAAACCAACGCAGACTTAAAAACAGAACATAACCAGCAGAAAGAAAAGGAAAAAATGAGCAAGCGACGATATGGTTAATGTGGAGGATGATAGGAGTTCCAAGAGAATATATTTGGGAGAAGTTGAGGTAAATTCATTACTAACGGCAAAGGTTGCTATGCAACCTCGCTGATCATAATAAGTTGCATATTCTGGAACTGCCAGGGGGTTGAGGCGTCTTTGATAGTTCAATGCCTCGGAGATCTTCTTTGACGATATAACCCTGACATTATATTCCTTTCAGAGATGAAATGTCGTGGCCAGTTGATTGATTCATTGCAAAATTGCTTCTCGCTTTACGGAGTTAGTATGGATTGCAATGGTTGATCTGGGGGATTAGATCTACTTTGAAAAAAAGATGTGTTGATTACACTTCGTCGTTACTCTCAGCACCACATTGACGCTTTAGCGAAGCTGCCTCAGTTGCCTAGACAATGGAGATTAATCGATTTTTACGAATATACTGACAAAAGTGAACGACAGCTTTCATGGAACCTCCTTAGACAGCTATATGATTAGAACTATCTGAAATGGGTTGTAGGGGGTGACTTTAATGCGATACTTGCTAATACGAAAAAAATGGGTAGTGCTCCAGTTCAGCCAGCTGGTATTAATGCTTTTAGGGAGGCTATTATAGACTGTGGAATTTCAGATTTGGGCTATATTGGTTACCCATTCAGTTGGTGTAACCGATGAGAAGAGCCGCACACGATAAAATCCCGATTGGATAGAGTTCTTGCTTCCAGTTCGTGGTGAAGTGATTACCCCTTCTCGGAAGTCACACACTTGGAACATGGTGGTTCTGACCACATACCACTAATGCTCACTTGCAAAGATGTTCAGTAGGAAAATAAGTGTGTCCATAGTCATCCATTCTGATTTGAAGCATATTGGGTTAAACAAGAAAAGTGCGAAGAGATTATAAAAAATCATTGGGGACAAGGCCAGGTTCGGAATATGCATATCTCAGTCCTTGACAAAATTGGCAAATGTGGCGAGGGGCTTAAGGAATGGAATGCAATAGATAATGGAGTACCAAAAAAGCGCATACAACAACTATGGCAGCGGCTTGACAGTTTAAGTAAAAAACAGATTAATTCGGAGAATTCAGCTAAAGTGTAGAATACCAAGGTGGCACTTGAGGAGGCGTTAACCCAGAAAGAGATTTATTGGAGGCAACGTAGTCGCATTGATTGGCTCCTAGAAGGGGACCGTAATACAGCTTTCTTTCATCGTAGAGCCACTACGAGGAAAATGATCAATCACATAAAGGGCTCCATGATGAACAGGGAATTTGGCGAGAAGCACAAGAAAATGTGGAATGAATTGTCACTTCATACTTTACAGGCATTTTCACTTCGACAAATCCCACAGCAGCGAACATGGATAAGGTGTTGAGTGCAATCTATCCTAGAGTTATAGACGAGATGAACGAAAGGCTCCTACAACCATTTACCAAGGAGGAGGTTTGTCTCGCCCTAAAAACTATGCACCCTTGTAAATCCCCGGGCCTTGATGGAATGCTAGCTTTATTTTATCAGCACCATTGGCATATTGTGGGTGAGGATGTTTGTCACTTTGTCCTTGATTTCTTGAATAATAACCCCCTTCCTAACTCCACTAATTACACTTATATAACTCTCATCCCCAAAACCAAAAACCCCCAAAACATCACCTAATTCCGTCCTATTAGCTTGAGCAATGTCATTTACAAGATTGGGTCTAAAATGATCACCAACAAGCTAAAACCCTACCTAGAAAATCTAATCTCCTGAACCCAATCGGCCTTTGTACCTCATAGACTTATTACTAATAATGTCCTGATGTCCTATGAGATAAATCACTATATCAAGAACAAGATCAAAGGTGCCGAGGGTTGTATGGCGGTAAAACTCGACATGAGTAAAGCCTGTGACCGTGTTGAATGGCCTTTCCTTTGAGGCATACTGACTAGATTAGGCTTTGATTCTAAATTTGTTGATTTAATTATGTTGTGTGTTACTACCGTCTCTTATTCTTTCTTGCTTAATGGCTTCCCTATTGGCTTTGTGTGACCTAGCAGGGGTCTTTGCCAAGGAGACCCACCTCCTTTTGTTTTGTGCTGAAGGTTTAATTTCTCTCATCAAACAGGCAAAAGCTCTGGGTCCCTTATCTGGGATTTCAATCTCTCAACATGCACCGAGTATCTCTCACCTTTTTTTCACAGATGATACTTTTTTGTTTAGCAGAGCAAATAGTGAGTTGGCAAGTGCAATTCATCAACTCTTGGAGATCTACGAGAGTGCATTCGGTCAATAAGTCAATAAGGAAAAGTCGTCCATCGTGCTAAGCAGAAGCACACCCAACACAACACAAACATGTATCACCAACATCCTGGGTTTTCACGTTGTAGCAACATATGAAAAGTACTTGGGCCTACCGATTGAAGTGGGAACTTCTAGAAGATCGGTATTTAGCTACATAAGAGAGAGGGTTTGGCACCACGTACGGGGGTAGAGCAAAAAACGGCTATCCATAGCTGGCAAGGAAGTCCTAATTAAATCAATCATTCAAGCCATCCCAACTTATGTTATGAGTTGCTTCTTACTGCTAAAAAGCCTACTACGTGAGTTGGAAGCTATGGTCCGACAGATTTTGGTAGGGTACTGAAAATCACAAGGGTATTGCTTGGATTAAATGGGAGGTGTGCTGCCAATCTAAGTGACATGGAGGACTCGAATTTAGGGATCTTCACTTCTTTAATCTAGCTATGTTGGCAAAACAAGGTTGGAGGATCCTCACAAATCCAAATTCTCTGCTCGCTCATATTCTTAAGGCTAAATACTTCAGTTCCTTTCGCCAATGGGCTCAACACATGACTTTGGCTTGTTTTCAGTCCTTTGTCGATGCCTCTAGCTTAGTCGCAACCAACTGGTTTTCAACATAGAGATAAGGTCGGCAGAAGAGATCATTTCCTCTGCAAGGTCATCCTTGGAGGATTATGATAAGTGGGCTGTTGGTTAAATTTTATATTCTTCTTTCTTATCCCTTGTTACTGGCTTGCATGCATTTCCTCTGTTGGATCTCTGGATGTTATGGATTTTTTATCCTTTTCTGAATGAAGTGTTGCGTTTCTCCAAAAAAAAAAAAAAAAAAAAAAAAAAAAAAAAATCAATAACTTAAATGAATCATTGGTAAAAAGTAAAAAGTGATGTAATTAACATAATAACTTTTATGTTGTCACTTAAATTTATAATCACTAATGCTAACTCACTCTCTCTCTCTCTCAACAAATCTTCTTAAGTTCTTAGATTGACATATTTTGTTATCTACTCTTGGTCTATTAATTTTACATGCACATTATATGACGAGCTAGGTTAAAAATGTAATTGCATATGAACCACAAAAAACTTAAGCTAAGAACTAGGGTCATTTTCTCTTTATTGAATGAAACATAGATGAAGAACCACCTTTAATTTATGCTTAAATTTTAATATCAATCTGGAAAAAACTTTTGAAATTTGATTTTGCAATTATTGATCTTAATAAAATCACTTTTATGCAATAAAATTCATCACGATCTTATTAAGGAGCCAATCAATTTAAACTCTTGTATTGAATTGTATTTAAAAGAGTAAGAGAGAGGCGTTTATATAAGTAAAAGAATAAACGAATCTACGTAGAAACATGGACTGTATGCACACTGAGTGAATCTGCCCAAGAGTATGAGCTCTATACATAAAAATCTAAGCATGAACAATGTACCAATTATGTTAATCAATCCCAAAAACAAGCCCATTATCATGCTAGTTGAACAATCCTAATATTATGCTAACATCTAAGATGATTTATTTCAATAAAATTCTTAAATTTTAAGTAATGAATTAGGTTAACTGAACACGGCCAAATACAACTTTTACAAGTTCGAAAATACTAAATACTCTAACACAAACATTCATCATATTAAAGTCTTTATTTCGAATTTTTGTGGCTCCAGATCATATTACGTGGGGATCCTTTATTAATTCCATCCACGACAAACATTCGGCAAATTAATTAGCCGTATAAATGAATATATAGTACTTAATTACGTAATCTATTTCATAAAGTGCACACTAAACGTATTAATTACATGACAATTTAAGTCTAATTTATGTTTAATATACTAGAAAGGGGGGTTACCATGGTCAACCCAGTTGGTGACAGGCTGGCTCACCGTAAGTTCGCACTACACCTTCATTAACTTGCGGCGCAGGTTTCGATATCTCGCGAAACACCAAATAAAAACCCGTTAGAACTTTCCGAACCCTGATCTTCGGATGTGTATCCGCCCAAATATTATGTGGCGACACGTTAGCGTTAATAAAACATCAGCTTCGACCTTTGTGGTCAAGTCATCACTACTCCTCCTTTTCAGGATTTTTATTTTATTTTATTTTCTAATTAAATATTGAAGATATAAATTAGGAATAATTACCTTAATAAACTTAAAGTTTAACATAATTACCAAAGCCTTCTCAAAAATTTAAATAATTATCATTACACATTCTATCATTAATTCAATTTATAAATAATTACAATTACATTCCTGATTGACAAACAATTACTATTACACCCTTTTGTTCAAGGGGGCCAACAAGTAATAGTTTAAGATTTTTAAGAATGTAATTGTAATTATTCTTTTATTAAAGTAGAAATAAAAATTTAATGATAATTATTTAAATTTTAGAAATACTGTGATAATTGTGCCAAATTTAAATATTAAAATAATTATTCTTCTAAATTATAATCCAACCACGTACAGCATGATCCTCTGCGCGTCGGACTATTTTAACATCTAGACCCCGTCTCACTTTCACCCTCTCCACTAATAACACGTGTAAAGCATTGTTTATCGGACCAACTAGAATCAGTCTAGTAATGAGACGGTGCTGATGATCGAGCCTCATCCAACCACGTGTCCATTGATTAAAATATTCCCGTGAATTCTTTTACCTACTCACGAGTCAGGATTTGAGATATTAAAAAATTATCAAAATTGTGCGAATATTCCGGTTTGGAGGGCTGTATGTGATTAATTTTCTGGTATATTTTTTTACCATTAATAATTTATATAATTTTAGAAAGATTTTTCGGAGTCAGATTAGAATAGGGAAACTAAAAGCTTTTGTTTCCTTCTCCAACTCTACGGCCATAAATTTAGGAAATTAATTAATTTTTTAAATTAATTTAATTATTTTTATTTTTTGAGTAGCTATAAATAGGCTAGGTATGCAATAGCAGTTCTCCATTGTAGAACCAATTCAAACGCATCGCCGGACCTTTCAAAACAAACTAACAAACTCTGTTCTTATTTGATATCCCCATCACATTCTTTTTTCTGCCATTGTTTTTCATCAATGGCGTTCAAGGGAACATTATTTCAACGCCTTGTTAGCATATCGAGAATCACCAACACCGCCTTAACTAACTGCCGCGTTTCATCTCCATGCGCCGCCGCGCAATCCAAACTGTTGAATCATCAGACGAAGCCGAATAAACTGGCCCCCGATCCCGGAGATGATGGGATATTCCGGAGATACCTCCACCGCCAATCGGCGGCGAAGTCCCCCGAGCTGGCGTTCCTTCCGACGGGGGAAAAGCTTCTGGAGAAGCTCCGGGAGATGGACATTGGTAGAGATAGGATTAGGCTTGATTTTCTGAGGCCGCAGGCGGCGGAGGAGGACAAGGAGATGTCGCCGGTGGGGAAGATCACGGTGAAGGATGCCGTGAAGATTCTGAGACTTTCGCAGCTTGAAACGGTGAAGTGGAGGCTGCGGAAGATTGAGAATGATTACATTTCTTGTTCCGATTTTTTGGAGATTTGCGCTAAAGATTGCTCGAGTTTTGATCAAGGGCTGGAAATCGCTAAAATTCTTGATCAATCAGGGATTGTGATTGTTCTTGGAAACATTGTGTTCCTCAGGCCTGAACAGGTTGGTTTTTCCTTTTAATTCTTCTTCCATCAGTGTGGATTAATCAGTTTGATTTTTGATACTTGTTTGATTGGTTTTTGGTTTTACGATTAAGAGTCAGGGTTCGATCAAGAGTTAGTATATATTATATTTTTATTTGTTTCCTTTTTCCAATTTTTGATTTGGAGACTACCGAGAACTGATTGAGTTTTCTCTTTATTGTGTGTGTGTGTGTGTTTCTGTCTTCTTCCACAGGAAAGTGAACCAATGTTTCGCACCCAGACCTCTTAAAACGAGATGGTGACTTTTATTAGTGGTGGATCAATCATTTCTGAAGATTATTTTCCCTTCATCCCCTTTGAACACCTTCGTCTTTAAACCAAAAGAAATTTGAAATTTCTTTACAAGAACAGCATTTGTGATTTAAAAGGGTTGAAGTGATGTAAATGAAAAGGACATCCAACTTTTGTGGAGTACTACTAATTTGAGCAATCCCCTTCTCCTAATCCTTTCTAAAACATTCCCTTCTAACTATTCTCAAGGGACATGAACTATGTAGTTTAAAAGAAACTTTTGGGGTGATCTGAGGGTGGGGCACAGCTGGTTATGGAAAAATGGACTAAAAGTTTTTTAGTTTTGGATTGTTTAAACTTGACTAACTCTTGTGTGTGTTTGTTTTTCAAGAGAAAATGCCAAACTGAATTTGAAAATTAATTCTAACGAAACAGAGGTGAAGTATTGGAGGCTTGGAGCCATATTTACCCAAATTGTTGTAAAATTGTTTTTGGATACAGGTGGTTAAAGCCATTCGAGGCCTAATCCCTGTACCTTCACCAAACAGCCCCGATGATCCCAGAACGAAAGAACTCCAAGAAATGGAGAAACAGAAGGCAGCCATTGACAAGAAAGCAGAATGGCTGGTCCGGAGTGAGCTATGGTGTGGGTTAGGCTTTCTGATTTTCCAAACAGCAGCCTTCATGAGACTAACATTCTGGGAACTTTCTTGGGATGTTATGGAACCTATTTGCTTTTATGTTACATCAATATATTTCATGGGTGGATATGCATTCTTCCTGAGAACGTCGAAAGAGCCCTCTTTCGAGGGGTTTTTCCAAAGCCGGTTTAGCTCGAAGCAGAAGCGCCTGATGAAGGCTCAAAAGTTTGATGTTGAGAGGTATAATGAGCTAAAGAAAGCTTTAGCTTAAGTGGATCTTGTTGAATATTGATGAAATAAGATCACACAACTTAAATTGTATAAGAGGAAGAACCAGCAAAATGAAGTTTTTTTGTTTTATGTTTTTGCCATTTTTAACATTGTTAGAAAGTTAGACATGCGGCTTCTTGTAACCATATTGTAGAGGCTTTTTTCAACTTGTTTTGTGCCCTCTCTCTATCTCTCTCTCTCTCTCTGGTATATCTGATCATTGGGGTCAAAATTAGGGATAACAATACGGGTCTAGGTGTTGTAAATAACTCATCCTCTCCAAACCCGTTTCAAGAGTATGGCATTTCTAATTTTTCGAGTTAGATCTAACAAAACATGCTATAATTAATATCATTGTATAACATATCTCATATATTATATATAAAAAGAGTCACATTTAAAATGCAATAATAAATAGTTATCATGTAACATATATATATACACACACATATAAATATGTTGTTAAAACTAACCCATATATTCGAAGATTTAATTTTCTCATAAACTGAAATTAGTAAATAATTAGTTCTTTGTTAATATATTATTTTCACGTATATATTTCAAAAATTATAAGTAATATTATTTGAAAATAAAGATATTTCTAAAATTATAAATTATAAAGGACAGATCTCTAGTCCATAAAAATCTCAATGGGCAGAGTCTCAAGTTCCGACAAACACGCCCCAAAGTCTCGAGTTTCGGCAAACACGCACCCATGGCTATCCGCAATTCAGATAGTGATTCTGAACCGAAACAGAAGGGAAGCATGCATTGCATATTTCCTCGTTACGGGGTTTAAAATATTGCCAACTACTGAGGAGAATCAAAGAACATGATATAAAGATTATAATTAAGTCAGCAATGAAATTAAGAGGTGATTTTCTTAGTATATTATGATTAAAATAATTTATGGTGAGTCGGATTGGAATAATTGGTGAGCGGATAGGAATTATTAACAAGTAAAATGTGAATCTATATTGATTAAGATATGCATTAACTTTTGACCATAAAAAGGATATGTAACTATCTTAAAAGCAAATTATTGAAATGGATTTGGCATTATCCTAATTTAATGCAGATTAACTGTACGTCTATAGATCTAAACCTTTCTCCTGATTGGCCCTAGTCTATTGCTTAATGTTTCAGATGCATATTATATTAGAAAAAGTAGGAAAACATATATTAAAATTTAATTAATTTGGAGTAATTAATTAATTGACAAGTATGATTGCACTTGATTTTTGCGCTTGGGTGCAGCCAGTGAGGTTCTAACTGAGACGCATCTATTGCTGGTTAAAAAACTATTTTCAAATCCCTTTTAAGTCTAGGTTCAGCCCTGACCTTTGAGAATTTTTGGAAAGGCTCCCTTTACCTAGGGTAACACTCTTAAAAAAAAATGTGGGTATCATTGCACTTGCCAAAATATAATTCTGAACTCGTTAATAATGTGATTAACTTGCGTAGGTATACGTTTTCACATTCGGATGGCCGTGCATGCATACCTTGATGATTTGGCTGTGTATAAGAGAAAAATTCGTAGTAATTCGTATTTCATGGTTATATTCAAGATCATAAAAAGCCGGAAAAAAAAAACAAAAATAAAATAAAAATAAAAATTATTTTACTGTTTCTCTTCCAAAGGCGCGCATTTAGTCATGGAACTAGTTTACTGCTTCGTTTTAATTAATTTAAACTATATATAATATCTAATGGTATATAAGATTTATGATCAAATATTTATTAAAAAGTTAATGCAAATTATTTCTTGCAGTTTCATCGACGTCCATTTAAAATCTGTGTAAAGAGAAGTTAGGGTTCAATCCTATCCCCAAAGAACATAAATAAATATTTATTTTAAAAAAAGATTATATACAAATATTTATTTATAATATTTATTTAAAAATAAAATATCAGTTAAAATAAAATAATAACATGAATAAGCCTTGAATTAATAATTCAATTAGTCTAATGCAGAAGCAAAATAAATGGTGCATCGGATAGAACTTCCAGCGAGGAGATAATGAAAAATTAGTACATAATTATAAGATAGGCATACGAACATTGATTTTCGACCTACCTTTTAATTATTTTCTTATTTATTTTCGCATGTTGTGCTTTCATATATTGCCGACAAGAATGCCACTCTAATTACATCATCAAAGACTCAAAATATATATTAGGCATAAAAAGCAAAATGAAACATTATTCGTGCAGCCATTATCTCATGTGATTAATTACTTAAATTTTTTCTTTTCTGCAATATTAATAACTTTACGGTTTTTTTTTTCTTTTGAATAAATATTAATAACTTTCCTTGTTTGTTTTTATCTTAGTTTCCTGCCGTTGACATCGATTGTTAATTAGCATTACATTCAATTGGCGTGGTATTGCCTAAATTAAAATGTGTTTGGCTAAGCTTATTAAAAACATCTTATAAGAAGTTTTTAATATTCATGGAGATGTTGAATTTATTTTAGAACAAGTTGTTGAATTATTTAGATAAATAAGATATTACAGCTTCTAATTTGTTAATAATGATAGTTTTGCAATTAATATGGTTAAAATTGAAGTACCATATTAAGATTTTATTATAAATAAATTAGCAACTCCTTACTTTTCCAAAAGAGCTTATAAGATCTGATATGATCTTATTAAAAAAACTTTACTGAGAAGGTGTTTGGGTGAGCTTATTAGCTCTTTAAAATATCTGATAATATGTGTAAGAGAAGAGCTTATAAGATGTCAAGAAGTAGTTGGTAAAATTTTTTAAAAAAGATTTTATTAACTCCCAAAATAAGATGTTAGGATCTTAGAAGCTATTTTAAAAATAAGAAACTCTTAACTTACTTATTTTAATGGTCTTAATATGCAATTTTAATTTTATCCACTTTAATTAAAAATTGCTATTTCTGACATCTTATAAGCTAAAAGATTTTTTTTTTTTTTGTCTAAACATTTTATTGAATTATCTTTAAAATAAGATGTAACATCTTGGTCTTATAAGCTCCAAAAACATTTTATAAGATGTAGGAGCTTAAAAGATATTTTAAACAAGCTTTTTCAATCACCCTCTAAATAATTTTTGATATATTATTTCCTTTTAAATATCTTATTTTAAGCTGTTTTAAAGAACCTATGAACTCACGCAAACACTTTAAAGTGGTGTTGGCAACAGATTGTACAAATTAATGTATAATCACATACTTTTATTGATAGTTGAAAAACATAGATTATAGTCAAAATTACTTGATGTTTGGAAACCACCAAATAATTCACCATAAGTTAACAAAAAAGTATTTGGAATTTCAATTTTTGCTTCTACTTTCTCATTTTATCAGGAATAAGTTACAACACCTCCTACGTAGCTCGAAGGCTCCTTATGAAATTATAAGCAGAGTTTTCAATATTCAAAAAGAACTTTTAACAACTCACAATCAGATAATTACTTCTCACAGTGAATTGTAAACACTGCGCGAGTCTAAGAAAACATTTAATTCGGCCGAAGTGTGAGTTTATTGAGATGATTGCAAAATGTGCTCCCCACCACTCAAAATTCATGCATCCTATAGCATGCTCATAAATAACTAATTGCGTCATTTATTCAATTAATTTGGCATCATTAAATAAAAAAGACTAAAACTAATTTTCTGGCCACAAAATTCAGAATATCCAACCTAATGGCACTAAATGCGAGTTTCCATATATCCCAATATTATCAAGTCCTAATAGCATTTGACATTTATAGTATTATTGTCTTGGTTGAGAATCTAACATCAGTGCACGTATTTCACACCATATATTTAGTCATCGTCAAAAAAAATAATAATAAAATAAAGTTGCGATTTATGATATTATTAATGACACTGGATTATCACTAATAATCCTAGCTGGAACTTTTTGAATTAAATGTATATTAGGATTCGGGATAAGTCTTTAGTTAATTTGAATTATTGTGATTGAGTTAATTATACGTTGACATTTAAATTGATTACTAATCAACAGTACATTGTGGAGGATAGACATTATCAAGAATGCATGGCTGTTGACAAGACTATAATGCTGCTTATGTTGTAATACAATTATGAATATTATTCAAGGGTTATTTCTTATTCATCGAATTTATAATCATCTGTTCTTAGTATTTGTCTGTTGTATCAGCAAGATCGAGAAGGTTTGTCAAAGGTCCCTAACTTTTTAGGTAAAGCGGCATCAACGTCCTGAAATTAGGTTTGTAACCCTTATCTTTTTAAAATAAACACACTAAGCATCTGAAATTACATATTAGGTATGAGTTAAGTAGTTTTATCAAACAAAAAGACAAAAGTTAGTGTATTAATTTTAAAATGACAGAGTTTATAATACTCATTTCAAATTTTACAGAATTTAATGTGTTGAGTTTAAATTAGGGTTAATT
>JACFYI010003624.1:896581-908123 GCA_014898755.1 Handroanthus guayacan | reverse complement strand
GTACGTACCCAGTACGGGTACTCCATTCAAAATGGAGTACCCATGCATCATAGCACATGGCATAATCTACTAATCAAAATAACAAATAGGTAAAGACATCAATTAGACATTTCATATGGGATATTTTTGCAAAAATTTGTTGAAACATTAGGGATTTACTTGTAATTTTATACCTGTTCCATTGAGTATAATTGTAGTTATCCAAACCTCGGGGAGTGTTTTGATTATTTTGCCAAGTAGCAAGGATTGTTGTGGTAATTATCCCCTAAAAGATATGACCTATCTAGATTTCTACTTCACTGGCAAAATAGGATGTCAAAAGAAATGAGAAAGACAAGAAATGGAAGGACGAAATTGCAAAACGGTTCCCAATACTCATAGACAGATTGGTTCTTGAGAGAGATGGGTGACCTAAGAGAACATGAATTGCAGTTTTTAAGTACAAGTAAATATCACAAAAAAGATGTGAGTAGGACTTCAAATTCACAAGGAAAATAATGCACATCCTAGTACTCTGGCCCAACGAGAACTACAAAAGAGACATGATATCAAAAATCAAATAGCACCCACAATATCTTGCCCATCAAATTCAATTGTGCTTTCCTCATGGAATTAAAAGTGCCAATTGCTGATTTAGCCAGGTTGTCATGATTATTTTTTGCTTTTTAGTAATAAAATACTTGAAGCACATTTATGCACAAGCAGAGATCTTTGCTCTTCCAGCTAAAAGAATGACTTGAAAAATGTAACAAATGTATTTTTCTGCATAAAAGCAACCAAATCATATGGAAAATTAGACATTTGTATTAAAATACATCATTGGATTATCTAATATATTACCTGAGGGCTGAGTCATATGACTACTAATTGGAATGAGTATGAAGCCAATTAGGGTTCTGAGGAATACATATATATATATATATGGGGCAAAAAGGACTACATAAGTGCATCACATGATATAGCAAGGTACATTCACAACTTTGTCGCTCTTCGTAACATAGCTCTTACTACTCTTAACATGTATAGATATGACTAAAATAAGTTTTCACCAACACTTCCATCGTCAACCTTATATATTTCCTCTTCTATTAACTTTTTTGCGAATTCTTTATCCACCATCTGATGTTGGAGTTATCTAATACTCTCTTTTGTCTAAAGTATCGTGAATTGGTACTCACATACCAATTTCAGGTATTTTTGCACGTTGATATCCTTTAATACTTGTATTGGTACTCTAAAATTGGCATATCAAATATATAATAGTTCACGATAATATTATATGGTACTCAAGTTCGTATCTTAAAATTGGCATACCAAATCATTGAAAGTGGAGAGCCTTACCTATGAGTCTTAGTCTAAGAGAAGCCATTCCAATTTTGTATCATAGAGAGTAGAGATTTTCTTTCTCTAAAAATTGAATCAAGCACTAAACAACTTTATTTTAATACTTCTCATTTATTTGTGATATACCAACTAACCTTCTTCAAAATATTATTAATGTTGGCAAATATTCTTTTACTTGATTTGAAAGTTTACCGACTAAATTATTCAAACGTACTGTTTACCAAAAAAATGTATCAACTAAATCTATCGCCAACATGCTGCGTACCTATACCCGTACCGCGTACCAAAAAGAATCAGGAATTCGGTAATTATGTTTGTCATATCTTTACATACTATCAAAATATTAATTAATGAACAAACTGAAGCGTAGAACTTTGATTAAATAATGTTATTCCTGATGACATGCCTTTCAACTAAGGGACGAGATATTTTATTTCAAAATAGTACTTCACCTCATATTTCATTCTTTAAATACATGTTACATGTATTAAATATTCTCATATAAAAATATTTAATAATAAATACAATGTATATGATATGCATCTAAAAATATATAATAAGAGATGAAACACCATTTGAAACAAAGGATCACGTGCCTTCAAATAGAGCCCACGCAAACACACCTAACTATTGGGAACTTGGGAGGCTATTTCCATCTTCAACTTTCCGAGCGTTCATATGTCAGCTTACAACTGGCGGACCCCACACACGACTTGCTTCGTCAATTAACGTGCCCGAGTCAGTCAAAGGCGCGTTTAATTTATATGAAAACAAACTTACAAAAGAGTAGGACATGGTGCATGAATGGATGGAATTTCCGATTTTTGGCTTTTCTTTCAGTACTTAAGGTGTTTGGCTAGGCTTAGTTTAAGATATTTTTAGAATTTATAAAATATTGTGTATCTTATTTGGAAAATGACTTATTGAATTATTTGGATAAATTACAGCACTAGGGCATATAAAATCTTAATAATTAAAATTGAAGAAGGATATTAAAAATCTAAAAAGTAAGTTAAGAATATCTTATTTTTTCTTCAAAAGATCCTAACATCTTGTTTTAGAACTTATAAGATCATTTTGAAAAATTGGGCAAATTACATTTGTAGTCCTTGAAGTTTCACTTTAATTGCACTTTAGTCCTTCA
The DNA here is from genome assembly GCA_014898755.1 of Handroanthus guayacan. Taxonomy (NCBI): domain Eukaryota; kingdom Viridiplantae; phylum Streptophyta; class Magnoliopsida; order Lamiales; family Bignoniaceae; genus Handroanthus; species Handroanthus guayacan. The sequence continues at coordinate 905,635 of JACFYI010003624.1, read as the reverse complement.
ACTTCAATTTCTGGCTTTAATATCTCCAAAGTTTTATTTTGGTTTCAATTAGTTCCTCAATCTATTTTCTGGTGGCTTTTTTATCGAACATTGAGCATGTGAGCTACATGTGACATTTTTCTAAGGGCAAAGAAATCAATTTAGAGGGATGGAAATGAATTCAGGGAGTAAATTGAAACCAAAATAACACTTTAGGACAATCACATCAGGAATTGAAATTAAGGGCCTTAAATGCAACTACAATGAAACTTTAGATACTATAATGTGATTTGCCCTTCCACACACAAACAACAACAACAACAAAAACAAGGAGATAATTTAGCTCCTAAACCATACTAATGTATTCCCATTTCTTCACCATCTAGTACAGGATAAAACTTATCCAACTTACAGCAAAATCTTACTCAACTTCTTCTAGATTTTTTTCAATAGTACAAGAATTTACATATATTGATGAATCAAGTTGATGGATCATTTTCACACCATCGAAACTAGCCATATCCTTCAGTAACTTGTAAAGTAAATGTTAACAGAAAAAGAATAATAAGGAAAAAATATAGAAGTTGGAAAAAAAAAAACAAAAAAAGAAAGAAGATAAAACTTACCTCATAGTTCTCAAACACAAAATAATCTTTTCCATGATTTGAATAGGCATAGAGGAGCATTGAATTTTAAAAAATTTTCCACAAAAAAAAGGGTTGCACCCATGTAATTTTTTATTACTCTTGTTTCAAGGGGTAGGACTTTTGGCCATTTGAATCAATCCATGAAGGGCAGGCTAGAAAATGCAGCTTGGTAAACTTATGCTAAGAAGGAAATAATATTTTTCCCACCAAAATTAGGTGTTGAGGACTAAACTGCAATTGTAAGCCTCTAAATTGATATTTTTATCCTTAGAAAGTTACTTGTAGCTCACATTTTCAATTTCCTGCCGAAAAAGCCACTGAAAATGAATTGAATGACTAGTTGAAACCAAAATAAAATTTCAAGGAGGTAAGGTTAGGAATTGAAATTGAGGGACTAAAATGCAACATAAAGAAAGTTCAAGGAATAGAAATACAATTTACCCTAAAAAATTATTACAAATATTTTTTTTTTTTTACACTTTATAAGCTTTAAGCATCTTATAAGATACTTTAAAGAACTTTTATTTATTTATTTTGTGGATAAGTTGGGCTATATTATCTAGCAATGGGACCTGAATTCCTAACCTTCACTTATGAAGGGGAATTTTCAAAGAAAGATTAATGTTACTTCACCCAAAGGGTTTTGGGGCGTGATTTTTGCCACATTAACAAAAATAACATCGTAAATAATATTTGAAAAACTCTATTCCAATGCTATTTAGGTTTCATAAATGGAACTTTGACTCAAAGTTCCATTTATGAAACCTTGACTTCAAGGTTCCGCTTCTTGAAAATTATTATTTCAATCTTTTTTTTTTTTTTTTATACGATTTGTTTAAATTAATATAATGAATTTGATAACAAAATAATTTTCTCCAAGCATGTACCTTTTGATGTATTGCTTAACAAAATAATATTTTTCCTATCAATTATTGATTTTTCCCTTTGTTTTCTAAACAATTTTTTCTAAAAAATTAATTACATACAAATACAAAAATAAATAGCATAGAAAAATCTAAATATATTAAAATAATATGTACACATTAAAATAATATAAAAAACCTTGGGGTGGAGAAGAAAATTATTATTTGATGTGCTTCAACCACCCCCTTAATACAAATTTACAATCTCTTCCCCCATTTTGCCCCCGCGTTTTTCCTTTTTCCTTTCTTTCTTCTTCTTTTTTTTTACTCTTTTGCTTTTGCTTTTTTCTTTTTTTTTTTTTGGTGTAAAATTCATTTTTTTTTTATTTTCTTTTTGTTCGCGTGTTGACCATGACTCCATTAACAATTCCAAGTCAATATTCTGTCCCAGCTTCTTAACTCGTGCTCTTGCACACGCTGTTGACTAACTATTTTGATCTAATCCCCCTAATTTTTCCCAACCAAGTTGCTGAGAGTTTCTTTTCCCCAGCAAAATAGAGTCAAATCTGAATTTGGAATTTTGCATCTCTTGTTTGTTGTTATATAAATTCAAAGCTGAAAGTACTTTTGAGATAGGGATAATTTATAATTATCTCAACACCCACTGAGATATAAGAGCATTTTCTAATATTTAAATAATCATTATTACACCCTTAAAGTTAGATAGTTACCATCACACTTCCTGAAAATTTTAAATATTTCAAGTACATCCACTGGATAAAAAAGTATAATTGAGATATCATGCATCAGTCTAGAAGAACTAACTATACATCGAGAGATATAATAATAATTATTCAAATATCAAAAAATATTTTTGATGATTATGATAAATTTCAGGGAGGGTAAAGGTTATTATTCCTATAAAACAATGTAAATATTGGCTTCTCTTGCGCACTATAGGCATGAGAGACATGAGTAGAGAGAAAAAAATATATTAAAATAATATCTAATAATATCCCCTTCTTGGATTGGGATATCCTCCCCCTTTATATATATATAATATATATATATAGGTACAAATGATTTTAATAATTGAGACGGCATTCAAGTCTCCAACTATATTTTAATCGATTAATTATGTTTTCTTCCCTCAACATTCAAAGCTTTATGTTCATATCTGCACAAGAAAAGTCTTTATAGTTTTTATTGCAAAAACCTCTTCCTAATATTCATTCCCCTTCGATTTTCCCTCAGACAGAATCAACTTCCAATGATCTCCGCAATCTCCATCTTTCTAATTTCTTGTTTTCCTCTGATTCTCGCTCAGCAACCTTACATCCGACTGGCTACAACATTATGCGGCAGCAGAGATAACTCAACTTCTGTTCTGGGCTACACCTGTAATGGCTTTCGCCAGAGTTGCCAAGCGTATCTTACTTTCCGGGCACAACCGCCGTACAACTCTGTCGGCACCATATCCACTCTCTTGTCCGTAAATTCATCACAATTGTCTCAACTCAATTCAGTTCCTCAAGCTGCTGTATTCGAAACAAACCGAATGGTTCTTGTTCCTGTAACATGTTCTTGCTCCGGTCAGAACTATCAGATTAATGCTTCCTATGTTGTCCAAAAGGATGACGGTTATCTCGTGATTGCGAATAATACTTTCCAGGGTCTATCAACCTGTCAATCTCTTGAGGTGCAGAACAAAATTCCTGCCGGGGAGTTGTCTGTTGGAGCAAGACTCACTGTCCCGTTAAGATGCGCTTGTCCCACTCAGGAACAGAGGAATGATGGCGTGAATTATTTGTTGAGTTATTTGGTCACACGGGGCCAGGACGTTTCGACCATAAGCGCACTATTTGGGGTTGATATGGAAAGAACTCTTGCAGCTAATGAATTATCGGACACAGATAATGTGATTTATCCGTTCACTAGTCTTCTTGTTCCTCTTCAAGATCCGCCCAGGAGTTCTCAGGTCACGGCTCCTCAGCCGCCTCCGCCGCCGTCAGGGAGCTCACCGTCGCCGGCTGTGCCGCCGAGTGGCGGCTCAAGCAGAACGTGGGTATATGTTGTGGTTGGTGTAGTTGGGGGGCTTGTTGTTGCATCTATCTTAGGGACCATAGTTTTTTGTGTCTTTTTTCGTAAACAAAAGCAAAAAGATGAACAAATTGGGTCATCTCAAAGTTTTGAATCTGTTGAAAAACCACTCAAAAAAGAGGGAGATGAAGAAGGCTCACAAGACTTTCTTGAAAGTATTTCCAGCATAGCCCAGTCTTTGACCGTTTACACTTTTGAAGAACTGAAAGCTGCAACACAAGATTTCAGTCCCACTTGTTGGATAAAGGGATCCGTTTATTGCGGAACGATAAACGGGGATTTTGCTGCAATCAAGAAAATGAATGGAGATGTGTCGAAAGAAATTAGTCTTTTGAACAAGATTAATCATTTCAACGTAATCCGTCTATCTGGTGTTTGCTTCAATGAAGGTCACTGGTATCTTGTTTACGAATACGCATCAAATGGGCCACTAAGTGATTGGATTCATAACAAGAATGCACAAGAGAGTATGACCTGGAACAAGAGACTACAAATTGCCCTTGATGTAGCCGAAGGGCTAAATTACCTCCATCGTTACACTTCCCCTCCTTACGTCCACAAAGATCTGAACAGCAGCAATGTTCTTCTTGACCGTGATTTCAGAGCCAAGATCGCGAACTTTGGGCTGGCAAGATCGGCAGAAGGGCAGGATGGTCAATTTGCGTTGACACGACACATTGTTGGGACTAAAGGATACATGGCTCCAGAGTATTTGGAGCACGGGATAGTCTCTCCAGAGCTTGATGTGTATGCATTTGGGGTTCTAATGCTGGAGATTCTAACTGGAAAAGAAGTGTCCCTTTTGTATGAGGAGGGTAATATGCAATTATCAGGGATTTTAAATCAGGTGCTGTACCAAGATGATGGACAGGAAAATCTAAGAAAGATACTGGATCCTCTTTTGGAGGGAAAGTATCCTCCGGATCTTGCTCATATGGTGTTCAGATTGATTGATGATTGCCTCAAGAAGGATCCATCCGATCGACCAAACATGGATGATGTTGTTCAGTCTCTGACAAGAATTTCAACTTCCATGTTGTCTGGTGAATGGGCTATTAGCATCTCTGAGCATCAGCGATGAAGATGAAGTAAAGCGTTTTTAGCTTCTATTTTTTGTGATCTGCTTGGAATTATTTAATCTGGTAATTCTTCTTTGTTCTTCAGTCTTGATTAGCTCTGTTTGCTTCAACTTAGAACATGTATTGGAGCAAATGTTTTTATTGCGGGTTGGTTTACGTGAAATAGTTTCGTCCCTTTATTTTTGGATGTTTTGTTGTTGTACGACTATGCCTCACCACAAGTCATGGGTGGGAGGTATTGCCAGGGGGTAGAGTTGGTGATCTTGGCACCGGACTCTAATTTTGGCAATTAATCTCACGATGATTAGATTTGTCGTTGAACATAGATGTTCGATTATATTGAAGTATTGTTCTAGTATCACATACGAAGTGAAAGTTTTGTTTTAGAAAGCTGCATCAATCACTGAGACATGAAACCCCACGTAACATGAAAACCCACATTTCATGTCTCATATGATGTGGTATAATACTAGATATCCTGGTGATCCCGATTGCAGGGTTTGGGAAGAGATTCTTGCAAATAGCATAAATGATAATGAGGGTGTGTCACCCAATATATAGGCTCAATTGTATTGAAATATTGCCTTGTTGTCATACATTCCACTGAGGAGTTGTATTTTGAAAAGGCTCTAAGAATGAGATAAGAGATCTCAATATGTCGCATGACTCTAAGACCTCGATATATTATGTGACTCAAATTCTTGGTTTCTCAAAAGTAGCATAACACTAGGTATCACAACAATTGTTAATGAATGTTCATGAAGTTAATGGGAAACCACGTTTCCTAACAAGATCTCGATCAAATTGTAGAACAATTAAAACTTTCAACCACAAGTTAAATCAAATTATGTTTCATTTCTTATAAAATCACCTGTGAACATATATGAAAATTGACACATTTCCTAATTACCAAGTCAAGTGACACTGACTTGGAAAGAACAACCTCAGACCAAAAGTGCAGCTGGTAACACGTAAACAATATTAAAATTGATTTGTAGAGAAATTAGATTAATCCTGCATGACTAATAACTAACAACTGACAAGTGATAATTCAGCAACCAGGTGGGGTCCCATGGGCAAAGCCTGTAGACAACGAAAACAAAAACTTCTACTTTTATTGAAAGATAACTTTGAGTGCACACTAAAAGCACCAACAAACCTTTCATCATATAGCTACACAAGAACATCCTCTTGTTCCACATATGGACATGGCTTCAAACGCTTGTACCTTCCATATTCTCACCTTCTTACTCTTGATCATCTCTTTTCGTCTAGCTGCCTCCGTTGATTTCAATTATCCTGCAGTTTTCAATTTTGGGGACTCTAATTCCGACACGGGAGACCTAGTAGCAGGCCTAGGCGAGAGCCTCGAACCCCCTAATGGGCAGACTTACTTTCAGAAGCCATCGGGGAGGTTCTGTGATGGCCGCCTAATCATTGATTTTCTAAGTATTCTCCTATCTACCAAGAAAAGCATTCTGGTATTTCATTCATTTATTTTTACTGTTCCTAAACAAGGTTTCTAACATGGTTTTTGTGTAATGTAAAAGTGGATGCAATGAACATGCCATTTCTGAATGCATATTTGGATTCAGTGGGCGCGCCAATATATAGAAGAGGATGCAACTTTGCAGCCGCAGGGTCTACTATACTTCCAGCCACTGCATCCTCTGTCAGCCCATTTTCATTTGGGATTCAAGTGGCCCAGTTTTTCAGATTCAAGGCAAAAGTTCAAGAAATCCAAAATAAAAGTATTTCTAGTGTCATAAATCATGATCTAACTCAAAATGCGCCTAATAAATTCTGACTGTTTTTTGGTTATTTTTACCTTTTGGCAGCAAGGAAATTTGATAAATATCTTCCAGCTCCAGATTATTTTCAGAAGGCTCTCTACATGTTTGACATAGGCCAGAACGATCTCGCAGGTGCCTTTTATTCCAAGACACTGGATCAAATTCTTGCTTCGATTCCAACGATTCTATTAGAATTTGAAGAGGGCATTGGGGTTAGTAACTAAATTGTATTGTGACCTATTCTATATAGTTGTGCTCATATTTCGCAATATGTTTCTCCAAGCTCCTCCTGTTTTAAGATTTCCTAATTTCTCTCTCAGAAATTATATGATCAAGGGGCAAGAAATTTTTGGATTCACAACACAGGTCCACTTGGTTGCTTACCTCAGAATATTGCAAAATTTGGAACTGATCCCTCGAAGCTAGACGAGCTCGGATGTGTTAGCTACCACAATCAAGCTTCAAGACTTCTCAACCTGCAACTTCATGCACTCTGTAAAAAGTTGCAAGGACAATATCTAGATGCAAATGTCACATATGTGGACATTTTCACAATCAAGTCCAATCTCGTAGCAAACTACTCCCGATACGGTTAGCATACATAAGTAATTCTCTCTTATTTATTTCTCTGAAACAGTAGGGAATCTTTTGCGCAATTTTTTCTAGTTTTCTCCTTTCTATCTATTTCGGATTGAGCCTAAAAAGATAATTTACCTCGCAACTTGTAGGATTTGAGCAGCCCTTAATGGCTTGCTGTGGGTATGGAGGTCCACCGCTGAATTATGACAGTCGAATTGCATGTGGTCAAACTAAAGTTCTTAATGGAAGTTCTGTCACAGCAAAAGGTTGCAATGACACCACAGAGTATGTGAATTGGGATGGAATTCATTACACTGAGGCTGCAAATCAGTATGTGGCATCACAGATTCTCATTGGAAAGTACTCTGATCCACCATTTGCAGACAAGATGCCATTTCTTCTAAAGCTAAAATTTTAAAGATACTTATTATTCTGTTAAACTTCTGGTATTTGTTTATATCTGCTGTATAGTATCTGCCCAAATGAATTTAATTATGGAGGCATTCTCTGAAACACTACAAGGTGGAAATGTAAGGAGATTGCCATATCCTAGCCAACTGATTCTTGGCTGTGATTTGACTTTGGCCATCTAAGCACCAGTTGAGCAATTGTTTCCCTATAAAGTCTTGGTGTCACCCGAATTCATATTCATAACACGAAAACAAGTGGAAGTATGAGGGAAAAAAACTGCTGTAAAAGAACAAAAAAGGAGAGAGAAAAAAGTTGATAGCATGAATTTATTATTATTTTTTTTTCTTTTTTAAATTGCCGATTAGCTGTATTCTGAATTAAGCATTCCATATGAACATTGGTAGAATATTTTTATACATTCACTCAACTCTACATGAAATAAAAAATCCGGATCAGGAAAGATGGATTACTTCATTTCTTGGAGACATATGCATAGTATTGTGCCATAGGAACAACAAAAGCAATCACTAACAAACCTCCAACTACAAGAGTGAACTGTCCACGTTTCTCATCTGTCTCCTCGCGGGTTTTGAAGTTAGATTCTCTTTTGTTGTCTTTAGCCTTTGGGCCACCAGGGTCAGGAAGGCCATCTACGGCAGCCACTAGACGGTTGGCAGCACTAAATACTGCTTCATTATATTTCTCCTCTGTAGCTAGGACTGCAAAAAATAGAACCATCGTGGTAATCAGACACTGAATCACAATTAAAAGGAACACTTGCAATAGGTCGAAACTTCTTCAAAACAGTTTCTTATAGAATGTGCCTTGTTGTCGTCTGTTGTAACTATAGCATTACGAAATTAAGAAAGCATAAGATGACACAAGATATTGACAAGATTCATCCATAATGGTTACATCCACGGGTGAGAGGTGAATTGGTATGAAAGAGGTAGATTACCAAGTGTGTTAAAAGTCTCCTATTATGTATAAAACCAAAACATATGGTTAGCTGATTACTACTAGAATCGAAAAACCTAGCACAGATAAAATCTTAACTCTACGATAAAAAGAGGGTTATGATCCCCTGGATACTAATAATTCTAATCAAACTAGACCACTAAATTCCATCATCGTATCATTTTTGAGACACGGCATGGTTCTTAGGATTGTAATATCAGACACTTTGTCATGCTAGTTCTCAGCCAAATGATATATGTCTTGGATCAAAATGGGAAAATAGAGGAGTACCTGGAAGATTCTCTGAAACAGTGGCATCAAGAACAGAATCACCAACAGCTTTGATGAATTCAGGTCCACCCGTAACTGCACCTTCTTTTTGAGTGGTAACGAGAACAACTATGCCTTTGTTGTTGCCTTCCTCAACAGTTGGATACCACCGTTCCAATACTTGGTCCGCATACTCAAATGCATCCGCTTTGCTCTTCAGACAAGAAGAAGTCAGAAAATTATTAATTTGTCATATGTAACACCTCATTCTTGCATTCTTAACTAGTTCCACGATAATTTTCCTATATTAAACAACAAGAGATTAACTTTCCTCTTTCGTTTCTCTTTTTTTTCTTTTTTTTGGCTCTCTCTCTCT
>JACFYI010003624.1:859987-896525 GCA_014898755.1 Handroanthus guayacan | reverse complement strand
CCCGTCTTTACTCCTCTGTTTTCTTTTAACTTAGGATTGTAAATGAATCGAACACTGTTTAAACTCATTTGAATTTTTATCAAACTATAAAAAAATTATGTTTTGGATTGGTTAGATTTTTAATCAAATCGAGTTTGATAAATGTTTAACAATGATCGTCTAGTTTGATTTCCTTTTCAACATACTTTCGGTGGCAACTAACTAGTTGAACAACCAATTCTTCCGTTCTCCTGAAAATCCGAAAAACTTGCATTTTCACACAACACATGTACAGTATTTACTCTAAACCAATGGTTTCTACATTAGATTTCACACTACATGCATTAAACGATAACCAAAGCTCCAAATGCCATACTTACAGTGAGCTTGCGGACAGTAACAACGTTAATGTGGTAACCTTTTCTGGACTCCAAATCCGACAACAACCTCTTCAAATCCGATTTAGTAACCCGGCTAAGCACACCAGCATCATCAACAACGTACGAGTCTTTCGGAGGGCCATCATTTAAAACATCAAATTCCGAAGCCAATGCAACGTCGGTTAAAATTGGGAGGGAAAAGTTGAGAGCCAAAGAAATGGCGAGCGCTGCTAATCCCTGGTGCACATTAGAAACCCAACTTGTGGGCTTGTAAAAAGACTGTTTAACAAATTGAGAAGGCTGTTTTCTAAGTGCGCAACAAATTGGTTTGAGCCCATAACTTGATTTGGGCTGGAGTTGGGGAAGAAGATGAGTCTTGAAAAGGGGGGAGAAAGAGCGAGGGGACAGAATGGTTTCCATGGGAGGGAAGAAAGTTGCAGTATCAGAAACTAGAATGTGTCATTGGGAGGTTCTTTCAGCCCTGAGTTTTGGTTGGTTGGTTCATATTTTTTGGGGGTTTTTGGATAGTTCATTTTTGGATGGTTGGCTGAATTTTGATTGAGGATAATGTGTTTTGGCCATGGATATAAGTGGATGTGGGGTCATTCTTGATTTTTTTTGGAAAAACTACTCCGGGCTGGAGATTTGTGTGATTTTTCTTTGGATGGTTGATTTGTTCCCTCAAAGACAACGATTATAACATTTGATAGATAAATAATAAAGATGGATCAATAAAATAATAAAGAAAATTTTAATAATGTACCATAGAAAAAATTTTGACAATCTATCATCAATAAAGATTAATAGTCCGATACATTAGTAGTAGGAGTCAAACTCAGACTTTCAAATCATGAGATTTCTATCTTACAATTTGAATAAAGCCTCTTATTCAAACTTTTGCTTATTATTCTTTCTAAACTGAGTAATATTAGGAAGAAATATGTTATTATGAGTAGAGAGCATTAAGAAGCAATCAAACTATTGGTGAACGGCCGCCCCCCGCCCGGCCACACCACCACCAAAAGGCCGGCAGGCGCTAAGTAGAACCTGAGGTCAAGTAAACTGGGTTTCATCACACATAAGGACATACACAAGGTACCAAATCTCCAATTGATGCTTTTCTTTTCTTTTTTTTTTGAAGGGATAACTACCCTTATGATTTAGTAAAATATAATAATACCCTTATGATTTAATAAATTGAATAACATTCTATACCATTAGTACATCTATAGGAAAACTTGGTATGTATAATATTATAATTAGTCCTTTAAAAATATAATTTACTAATTAAAATATTACAAATAGACCACTAAGTTTTCAGGGGGTTCAATTGTAATATATTACATAGGCTCTATTAATTTTTACAATAAAAAAATATCGTTATAATTTCTCAAACTGCATGAAATATATGCGTAATTATGCAACACTTTAAGGGTGTTGATAATTAACTGATTATCCATATTTTTTTGTGGGTCCTCTTAGCCTTGCACGGTCATTTAACTAATTCTTATATTGCTGGTGGACAATGGAATTTTGCTTCAGAATATGCTTTACAATTTTTGAAAATTTATATCTGCTTTTCCTCATTTTTCTTGTACAATATTTAAGATGACCTTTTGCCTCTTTTGCCGCGTGGTGGTCCAATTGCCCATGACATAAGCACACAATTTTTTATTGTCACAATTGAAGTTTGAACTTTGAAGCATTCTCTGTTGTTCTTTGATACTAACCAAAAAATCAAAAGTAAAAAATTATTAAAGTCTTTTTCTTATGTTTCAGATTGGCTCAGTCTCATGAATTTTCTTGACATAGCATGGTTGTACCTAATGATTGGCTTATGAACATTAGTGAAATTTGAACTCCATAATCAGCTGACTTTTGGGAGAGTGATACTGACATATTTGATTCCTTAACCTTAAAATGGTGGTTTTTAAGATTGATGCTTCATTATTCACAACTGCCCTGCAAAAATGTTGATCTTTCTTATCATATTAAGCTTCACAGCATCAAATTCCTATGCCCAACAGCAGTATTATTCAGGAAATTCAGTTATGGATTGTAATAACTCTGACAAAACAGGACCATCCCCATCTTTTCTTTACACCTGCAACCATAAAAGGCCTTCTTGCAAAGCCTTTCTGATGTTCAGATCAAAACATCCATATGTTTCTGTCTCGTCCATTTCGGAACTCACATCTTCTGATCCTAAGGAATTCGCGATCATCAATAATGTCTCAAGTTCGATTGTCTTTCCACCGGACAATGAGGTCATCGTTCCGGTGACGTGTTCCTGTTCAGGCCAATACTACCAGGCTAATACCTCCTATGTCATAAGCCGTGGTGTGGCTACTTATTTCACGATTGCAAACGAGATGTTTCAGGGGCTTACAACTTGTGATGCACTTAAGCGCGAAAATCCATATGGTGAATTCCACTTATTTTCGGGACTGAAATTGCAAGTGCCCCTCAGATGTGCTTGTCCTACAGAAGACCAGATTGCAAATGGAATAAAGTTTGTTTTGACATTCTTAGTCACTTGGGATGATACAGTTCCTCATATCAGTAATAAGTTTAATGTAAGCGCTAAAAGTGTAGCTGAAGCTAATGGCTTTTTTGATGAAAATCCAGTTCTTTATCCCTTTACAACTATTTTGATTCCTCTGCCAAAAGAGCCTCTAAGTTCTCAGATTAAAAGTTTTCACCCAAAAGCTACTTCATCGCATAAAGGAATTTATCTTGGGACAGGAACTGGTGCTGCTTTAGCAGTCCTCTTCTTTGTTCTTCTCCTGGGATTCTTTTATTACAGGAGAAGGACAGCAAATGAAGCCTCATGGAGAATCAGACAGGAGAGAAAGAAGCAGAAGTTGCCGGAAAACTTGCTGAATAAAGCCATTGAGACTTTGAAGATATATACGTATGAAGAACTAAAAGCCGCTGCTGACAACTTCAACCTGCAAAAGAGGTTGAGTAAATCTGTTTATCGTGGGACTCTTCGTGGGAAACCATTAGCTATAAAGAAGATGAGGACAGATGTGTCCAAAGAGATCAAAATCCTAGGTAACATCAACCACTTCAATTTGATAAGTCTTTATGGTGTCTGCGAGCATGGTGGAGTTTTCTATCTTGTTTATGAGTTCTTGGAAGAAGGATCTCTTAAAGATTGGCTCCATAAGGAAAACTCACCCCTTGCCCACAGCTGGAACCACAGAATTCTTATTGCTTTAGATGTTGCAAATGGTTTAGATTATCTTCACAACTTCACTAGTCCAGCTTATGTGCATAAGGACATCAAAAGCCGCAATATTTTACTGAATGGAAACCTGAGGGCAAAGATTGCAAATTTTAGCCTAGCAAGAGAAAACGGAAACTCAGAGAGTAATCATGTCGTTGGAGAAAAAGGATACATGGCTCCTGAGTATATGCAAGCCAGGAAAACGACCCCTAAAGTAGATGTTTATGCCTTCGGGGTCGTCCTCTTGGAACTTATTACAGGAAGAGAAGCTGTATTTCTGTGCGATGATGAAGAAGTTCTTTTGTCTGAAGCAGTGGTTTCTGTCATGAATGGGACAGATGAAGGAGCCAGAATTACTGACCTCATTGACCCTCGTCTCCAAGTAAAGAATCCACTTGGTTATATTATTGATCATACTGAAGTTGCGTTGCGTTTGCTGAGGTTAAGTGTAGCGTGCTTGATTCGCGAACCTGAACAGAGATTAAGCATGGCTGAAGTGGTTCCAGCTCTTATGAAAATTCAGCTAGATGTCCAAAATTCTGAATCATTTTCTGTTGAATAGGACTGTTGATATTGCAATGATTATATGTAGTCATTTTTTAGGAGATATTCATAAATAAGAAATACACGAAGACAACAAAAGAGTACAGAATCTCTTTATGTGATATATATAAACAAGTATTTTGAGACAGTACGTGGTGCTCGAAGTCAAAATATTACATTGTAAGGGGATCGCTTATTTTTCTTTTCTTTAGCTTCAGCTTCTATTCTCCTGCTTACAAGTTAAAAAAGTTTGCTCATTTGATCCTATGCAGCCACAGCCAGCTTTCACAAATGTAGAGCAAGAATTATAGAGCACATCAGAAATGAAGTTAACATGGGAAGGTTCCTGTGTACCGAATGTGATCAAGAGTCCTCTTGAGGCCATACTTGAGCACTGCCTTATTTCCTTCTCTGAAACCATCTCCATAGGCTGCAGAAGTATCTGATTCTATCTGGTGCTTGAAAAACTCACCGAGTTTTTTCTCGAACTCAGACCGTTTTCCCTTCTTTGAAGAGCCAGACGATGATGGGATCGAGGATGAGGAAGACGCCTCAGAATAAGAAGGAGAAGCGGATGAAGAAGAAGAAGAAGAAGACGTGGAAGCCGTATTACTACCGGAACCAGCAACAATTTCAGAATCCAACCACATATGAGCTAATACTTGGCAGATTCCTTCTTCGACGTCTGGACTTAGATTCCGGTAACCTGAAACAGGCGTTTAGTTACAACTTGATTAAGAGAAACCTGGGACAAACTTATTTAAAAGATCTTATAAGCTCCTATATTTAATAAGATGTTTTTGAAGTGTTTCGATAGAATAAGATGTTGAAGCTTATAATATTTTAGTTATGTTTTAATTAAGATACTTAAAGTTACAAGAGTCTGTCAATCATAAAAAAAATAAGTTAAAACTCCTCAATTTTGCCAAAAAAGGTTGTAAGATCTTCACATCGAGCTTGTAAGATCTTAAGAAAAAATTATCAAACACTTAATGACTTCTTCTAGACTCTATAAGATGCTTTTAAGATCATATAAGTACACCCAAACTAAGAAAAACCAGTGGGCAGGCTCGCCTTTAAGTCGCAGCCACGCATGCATCATCTCGTGTGCCAAGATCGATCCGGTCAATAACCTGCTTTGACAACAACAGGTTATATATTCTGAGCACGAAAGTGCAAAATATCTAGATTAGCCACAAATAGCTGAAAAATACGAATCATACCTAGGCAGACCATATAAAATAAGAATTGCTGTTACTTCACAATGACGGATGAGCCTATAAGGCTCGGTGAACATGTCGATTATCCGATATCCTCCTATCCTCGGTCGTCTCAATATCTACAATTTTGGTAAAAGATAAAATTAAACACGATGTCAAAACCAGTTTTTAGAAGGTGTTTGGCTAAACTAATGCAAAACATCCTATAAACCTGAACTTCCATACCTTATAAGATATTATATATTATTTCAAATATAAGTTGGTAGGGTGTTTGGATAGAATAAGACCTTGAAGCTTATAAAATATTAATGACAATTTTGAAATCAAAATGGTTACAATGGACGTTGAAATCTTAAAAATGAGTTTGGAATCCCTAATTTTTCTGAAAAGACCTTATAAGCTCCTTCCTCAAAAATTTGCCGAACACTTTATGTCATCTTGTCAACTGTCAAACACATTATAAGATGTTTTCAACAGCCCATAAGCTCACCCAAATACCCTCTAGTCCATATCCTTTACACTCTTGGAAGATACTCATACCGTGCTAACGGTTTGCTCTTCTGACAGGCAGAGTCCTCTAGTCTCCGGCATGTGGTGATGGCCCTGGCAACAGAATAAATATTACAAGAATCAGCAAGGTTTTACAAAGGGTTATACTTTTGATGAAGGAAGAATTAAGTCTACATTTTTCTCTCCTTCCATGGCTTCATTTAGTGCTTGTCTCTCAACCAAGAGTAACGGGATTTGCTGCTCCACCTTCATGTTTAAACCTTCATAAAATTCTTGTATTTCAAGGTAAAGAGGTTGGCATTCGTGGGTATCCATTATGGCAGAGTCTAAACACTCCAGGCATAACTTCCTCCCATCATCAAGAACTAAAAATCTGGCATCTACCGGCTGCATTTATCAGTGAATTTCACATTAATCCACCAGATGACGTAAGAAACAAGAACATACCCTATTGATAGATTTCCCAGGTCTTTGTTCTATTTAATACGGGGGAGTGTTTTACCTCCATTCTTTCACAGCTGCAACAGCGAGGAGTTCCATCATTCTCATGTGATGGGCAGTACTTTTGATGCCAGAAAGGATGTGCTCTGTACTCAATAAGTCCAGCACCATTCGTGGGGATCTGCATAAACAGGAAACGAGATAATGCCACAGCTACCATACCATGTTGTTAGAATGACACTTACAAGAAAATCCAAGGAACTTATTGTTATTATTATGTTGTATAGTGGAAGTTCACTTACGAAGTTTTTGCAAACATCGCACTTGGGGTGATGCAAGTCCTTATAGCAAGATTTATGGTAAGGGCGACTATCGGACACGGAAAACTGAAACAGAATTTAAGAAAAATAAGTCAGTTGACACAATAACTGGTCGATTTGAGCATTATAGAGAAGTTATATCAAGGAAAGATCAAGAGATTGTCACAGGACCAAAATAAGATAACAACACTAGTATCAAGGATGAGTTCAACACCTCAAAATCAGAAATTGGCTGATCGCAGGCATGACAACGAAAACATTCCGGGTGCCAAATGGCTCCCATGCAACTCAAGTATCTCCCTTGGCCAATTTCACTATTGCAACCAGCACAGATTCTACAAAGAAAAATATGTCAGCGTCGGGAGACATACAAAAGGGTACTAGACAATTTATTGAGATATTCGAAATCATGAAAGAGCATATGAAACAGAAAGAGAGCTGAAAATAAAATTGCTTACAAGATCTATACCTGTATCCTGAAGGATAATAGAAAGGAAAAGGTGGTAAGAAACTTCCATAGCCATATCGAGGCGGCCGTGGTGGAGATGATCGACGTGGAGGTGATCGAGGCGGAGATGATCGACGTGGAGGTGATTGAGGCGGAGATGATCGACGTGGAGGTGATCGAGGAGGGGATGATCGACGTGGAGGTGATCGAGGAGGAGATGATTGACGTGGAGGTGATTGAGGTGGAGACTCCACATTCCAACTTTCTTGAAGAGCCTTGGCCAGTTGTTCATCTTCTTCCAACTGAGACTCGAAATCTGCATTTTATTAGGAGTTTGGATAAATTATCAACCTCTCCCTATATCAAATCGTTAATAAAGTTTCAAATACTTTGTGCTTCTTGATTTCAGTACATCCTAGAGGTATAATAAGAAGGATATATCAATTTTCATGAAACCTTTCTTCTTTTTCATATTCCCTTAACTAGACATATGACAGGAGAAGCCCAGAGATAAATGAACAAAGAAGTTGAAAGAATCTACCATCGGACATGAATCCTCAGCGACAAAATCTTGCAACCTCTCAACTTACCTACTACTTTTTTCCCTTTCTCATCTTCTTCGGCAATGGAAAGTGCAATTGCTCTATCAAGTTCTTCTTTATCAACATCCGACCATTGATCCTAGACACAAAACGAGAAGTGACCCAATCAGATTATGCAAAAATCTCATCGATGTACAGATGGAGACAAATCAGTGATGATCAATGACTAGCAAAGAGCTGATTACCACTGAAGCCGGAGGTCTTTCCCAAAATATATCATCTTCATACTTCCCATGATATTGTCCTTTTGAGATTTTGTGGCTTGGACCTTTGAGAATCTTGGTTAACCAGCCCATAACAAATTGCTACTGGTTTCAGGGTCGGCACTTATATCCTGCTGCAGGAGTATCCATATGGATGAGAGCTACCGCAAGAAAAATGGTCAAGAAACAAAAGGAAGGAATCAAGATTCAACAATAATTCAATCTAAATCAAGCCAAATTCTTGTTATGGGAAACAAATGATTAACTGTGACATTAATTCCAAAAATCATGCATCAAACTACCTCTACTCCTAATTTCAGCAGACGGGCTTCCACTTCAATTGGGACCAATCAAATCTGAATTCATCCATCAAGAAAGATAAATCAACAAACAAGCTTCCAGGGTATTCAAGCATCCAGAAACTCCAAAATATAAGTTGAAAAACTATGAACCCATTATACCATCAGAATCAAAAGCTTGATTCTTCAAGATTGGTGGGCTCTTTCAGATTTTTGGATTAAAAAACTTGTCAACAGCACCAAGAACTGAAAAGAGAAAAAGAAACTGAAAAAAGGAATAAAAGTTACAATAAATCAAGTGCATGAAGTTTTACCCCAAAATGGTGAAGAATCTGCAGAATTTCAAGGAATCTGATAAACCCCAAATCAGACAAGGCATCAAATCTACCAAATGAAAGCGTCGTCAGCAGCAAGAATTACAGGAGCTGACACAAAAGATACTTCATTTCCCCACATACCACTCATTACACCTGACAAATCAGCCAACATAAGAACAAAGAGGAATACAAAGGCATCAAATCATCAACTAGAAGAACATTCTAGTTGAAAGAAAGAACAAAAGTGGACAAGTACTACTTGAATTCTAAGCAAACATAAGCCAAAAGATGAGATTTTTTTTTAACACTATTGCTAGTAAAAGAGATGATGCAAGAATTACCCACACCTGATGTTCAAAAATTGAAAATAATCTAAATGGGTGTGCTCAGTTTCAAGATTTGGTGTGTTTCTCTGACGTGGGACCTCTGGCCTTTAGCCTCATATTTCCACCATCAGTCTACTAAATGTCAAAACCGATAACTGCCAACCTTTCCCACTGACAAAGCGTCATGAAAGAGGGGCTGATTGTGCCTTCCAAACTGTTGCATTTTTTCTTCTTTTTTTTTCCCCCTTTTTTTCACATGAAAAAAGGCAGTAAATAGAATTTACTACGAGCAATCCAGCCAGCTTATTGGCCTGAGTTTAAATTAATTTTAAAGATTCAGGTGAAGCCAACAATGTTTAACACCTCTCCTCCTTTACTGATTTTTTTTTCATTCTTTTGATATTTTTTTTGTTATATTGGAGGACCCCTTTTCAGGAAGCCCAACTCGAGTGTCAGATGACCTTATGATTTGTAGGACGCATACGTAGGATGGGGTTAGGTTGTGACAAGTGTCTCGAAGGTGATCTAACCAATGGCTGCTTTTTGTCCTGATGAAAAGGTCGCGCTCGCCCCATTGTTGATCATTTATGCTCTTTCCATTACATTTTCTTGTTTTCGTTCGTTCTATCCGAAGGTTTCATTATGAAAATATTCAGGGATAATTACATCAACAATCCTAAATTTAGTATAATAACCAGAATATTTCTTGAAATTTGGATATTTATCATTACACTCATATTATTAGTTCAACTGATACATAATTATAATTATACTCTAGAATTAATGCATGACCACAGTTTTTTTTTTTTTTTAGAGAAACGATAACATTTAACTATACATCAATATCATTGCAACAATACATTTTGAAGACCAAATATATGATTAAATACAATCCAAATAATCCAAACCACCATTTTGGTGGACAAAGACTACCATACGGTAGATAAACACCCACACGTTATCGGTGGGACTCGAACGTTGGACCTCCACTATAAAATAGTGGAGGTCGTGCCACTGCATCCAAAGGACGATAACAATGCATGACCACAGTTACATTTTTTATTTAGAAGGTTTACTTGTAATGTTAACTTTTTAAGTAATAGGGGCACACGCAAAAGTGCAAAAAGAATCATAGCAATTGTCTTCTGTTCTAAAAAATGTATACTTAACTTTTGGGATTTTAAAAATTAAAAAATAAAGACAAAAACACCTTTGTTTCATTTCAATTTTCTTATAAAGACTTTCCATGACCAAAAGGTTTGAGTTCATCAAGAGGACAAAACTACTTCTGTCTATTGGGTGCTAATTTAAGTTTTTATTTCCTGATTTTACTTACTACTTTTAACGTACCAACGAACCTCGATGTTTGGTTAGCACACTTTAGGTTAAGCTAGTCTTTTAGTTAATTTATAATTTTTATGCAATTCAATTTTCGTTACTATTATAGAAAAAATAGTAGTAATTTGAATGCTAATTCTTGATTTTTCAATTTTATCCTTATAATTAGAATCACATCCCTAAAACCATTACTCTACGGCCTTTGGCTACAACTACTACTACAGCACTATAATAAATTATTCTAATAATATTTTATGTATGTGACATTGCAGAAATAATTATTAATTAATCAAAGAAAGAAAAAAAAGAAACCGTCTTCAATTTGATACAGGATCTCCTATTTCAAAATGAGATTTCATCTCTTATTTCATGCTAATAATAAATACAATATATATGACATGTCTTTAAAAATATAGAATGAAATATTGTTTTGGAATCCCGTCACCTTCAATTTTGACAACATTTGAGTTGGATCGTGCGAATGGACGGAGCAAAAGGGTACATCTTACTCAAGTTCAATTTAATGAAGATAGATGCATGTCTCCATAAGACCATAACCCCATGCCCCACCAAATAAATAAATTTTTTAATAAATATTTATATTAGCACTCCGATTGATATATGTTATTCATTTTTGACAAGGGAAAACTAATTAAAAACAAAAAAAAAAGCTACGATTAATTCGTAACCAATGCTGAAAATTTGTAATCATAACTATAAACTTGATTTAGTTGAATTTCAAGTAAAAACTCTCGTAACAAATCCTTAGCTAAGAAATGGTTGAATCCAAAACATAACTACATATTGTAGTTAGTAATTTCATTATTTTTAGAAGATCACCTTTATTAAGAAAAATTTGTAGTTATAATTTGTAACTCTAGTTACAAAATTAATTTTACAGCAATTTTTTCGTAACGAGTGTCTATTTTTCCTTTTTTTTTTTCAACAGTGGGAAAGAAGAATTTGTTTTTTGTATTTTATTCTTTGGTGCATGAGATAATTGTGCGCCTTAATTATTTTTGGGGACCTAAAGGTTATTTCTTGAGATGGATTGGTAGGCACCTATGGCCTATGGATGGTATTAGTCGGTGGGAGATGAGTGATGGAAAATATTCAACAAAAAGAAATTAGCGGACCTTAGCCTTTTAATTGTTTTCCATGACCCACAAATTAATTATCTATATTGTATGTTTGCACTTTGTACTTACATGGGCATGTAACTATCCTCGAGGGCAAAAAGAATAGTTAATAAAATAAAATATTTCTTTTAGAACATCTCAAAGGTAAATATAACTAGTATACCTAAATATTATGCGATCGCCGATAATATGAATTATGTCAAAAAATAGAAATTTGAAATATAGTTCCATTTTAATATTGACATAGTCTTGTTGGTGACTTTGACACTTTTTCTGATTATAGAAAGATTCTTTATAATTTAGAAAATTATAATGACAACCCCTATTGTTGATTTACTTGATGTAAAACTTAACATAGCTTATATACTATTGCAATTAGACCCTTTAAAATTATATTACATTAATTGAAAAATTAGTAGTCTACCAGATGATAATTTGATGCGAAAGCTGTTATTATAGTTTCTCAAGCTGTATAAACATTACTTGACGTAAAATTTAACATAGCATATTTAATATTGTAATTAGACCCTTTGAAATTATATATTAATTGAAAAATTACAAGTCTACCAGATGATAATTTGATGCAGAAGATGTTATTATAGTTTTTCGAGCTATATAAATATTATACTATGATTAAGTCCCCTCAAGGTTACCTCTCTCATCATAAAATCCCTTAATTTTCTTCAGTCGGATGTTTAGAGAAAATCAGCCACATAATTGCACCAATATGAATTATAATTAAAGTATGTGTCTTGTTGTTTTCAAATAATTGAGGGCCGTCACTCGCCAGCACTGCAATTTGGTGTCACTATCTTGTAATTAAGATATTGACTAAACCCATGCACCATAACAACATCCACCATACCTTAAGAAATAATGCACTTATTATAGGTTGGTGTCAACCAACTATTCGGTCCTTAAGCGGACAAAAGTTACTGAATCTGTCCAAATTCATTTCTACTTTTAGCGGCGCTAACATTTGATCTTGTCTTGTGTCGAAGAATCGAGAGTAATACAACTTTTCAAACTGCTTTAAGAAAATTATGAACTTCTGATAATACCTGATTTAGTGTCATATTGAGAAATGAAATTTTCTTATAGATCGTAACTTGTACTCATTTTTTCAAAGTGTCTTTTCAGTGCGAAATTTTCAATTTTTTTAATGCGTCATTAAGCATTTTATTAATTAACGAATGAAACAAAGTTTTATTGACTTTGTCCCCATTACAAAGACAAAAAATGGGGTGTTTGTGAAGAGGGACATAACCCTCCAATTTATTCAGTGCAAAATTCTCCATCAATGTATGCTCGGAGGAAAAGATGTAATCTTAGTCCCATAAAATAAGGCCATTTCCAGATCGTGTCCCACCGTTTCTCAAAATAGCAAACTTAGTTCCATGAGTTTAAGGGCTGTTACAAAGTTAATTCCACCGTTAACTTTTTCAATAGAAAGAAAAAAAGAAAAAGTGTAACCTATGCGACAGGGCTTTTGCTGGCTTTGTTTTGGGATTTGGGAGAAAATTGGAAACGGATGAAAATTCAAAATTCATAAAATAAAAAATAAATAAAGCAGTTTAATAGAAAAACAAAATATAAAAATCAAAATAAAAAATCATAAATTAATCAAATAGAATAGAAGGTAATATGATTATGCTCAAAGTACATAATTTAGAGTAATTAAAATTAAAATAAATAAGTTCAATTATGATAATGTAAAAACTAAATCTTTAGGTGGTGATGTTTGAAATTACAATCACATATTTCTATTAAAAATAGCTTACGGCACCTCAAAAGCAGCACCTAGGATGCTTATGAGTCATAAATTCTTACTGATTAATTTTAGAGAACTTATAGTATAAGCAAAGTTTGTAAACACCCAGAAAAGCTTTCAGTAGTTCATAATTAGATAAATACTTTTTACAATTAGTTGCAAACACCACCTTAGTTTAATCAATGGTTGTTTACATAAATTTTCAGATCTAGTTTATTTCCTTTAGTTTATATGTAAATTTTAATTAATAATTTTATTTTATTTTTATTTCATTTAATTTAATATTTATCTAAATTATAATTATTTAATTTGTCAATAATTAACTTTTATTTTTTAGTTTTTATTTTTGGCAATTAACAACGTACTTGGCATTTTTTTATTAATTATCTTTTTAATTTCAATTTTTGCTAACTAATTTATATTATTTTTATGTTTTTTCCAATTAAGTGATGATTAAGAATTAGAAACTAATTTGTGACTAATTTCATCAAAAATTTTATGATTAGATAAAAACTTATTTTGAAGATATATTTGTAATTATAATTTTCCAAAACAATTTTTGAAAAACTAAAGTAATTATATATATGAAATAGATAACAAATTACATTCTATTTGGTTTAATTAATGTAGAATTTGTATTTTGATTTCTATATTTTATTTCTATTTGACTACATTATACTATTTTTCTATTTTATAAATATATTTTTATCCGTTTTGAATTTCACTCCCGAAATTAAGAAATAGGTCAAAAAAGCCCTTCAAGTTGATGGCCCATGCACAATTCACGTGCTCTTCCCCTTAAAAAGTTTATGATGGAACTAACATTGCAACAATCCCTAAATTTTGATACTAAGTTTGTTATTGTGAAAAGAATGAGATTTGATTTTGAAAATCACCTATTTTTTGGGACTAAAATTTTATTTTATTTTTCATGCCTGGAGACAATACCTTAAAGCAAAGACGTAATATAGTGTCAATTTGGGGGAGCAATTGGGCTTGGTATGGAGGTAGATTCAGGCCCAACTTTTTAACTTTTGGGCAAATCGATTCTAAGGGCCGGGCCATCATTCAGTGTTGCATTGGCCCAGCATGAGAAACGTCTGTACTGCACAAGACTTTTGATGAACCTAACAGTTAATATTTAGAACACTTCCAACACCCAGAAAACATGGCCTCCTAAAACAGGCCCAATCCAGTAGACATTCTGGGCCCGATTAGACCGGGCCACATAGGCCCATTGTTTCTTTTTCTTTCTTTCTTCCGTTTATTTTGTCTCTTTTTTTTTTTGTTTTGTGGGGAGTGGGGGTGGAGCCAACGGTAGAAAAATAGTCTTACAAAATTGATGGGAATTAAGCCTATAATCTCTAGATACAGGTCATGAGACATCTTTCTTGTTATTTGAACAAAGTCCTTATTTGCCCATTGTTTAGACATTATTTAGTATATTAGCATTAAATCATGAAATAGTATGGGTTAAATACAAATTAGCCCATTGTATTATGTCCAATTGGCGGTTTCCCCCCTGACTGCAAAAAATTGGCAAAATCCCTCCTATATTTTGCAAAATTGATCTCACTCGCCCCAACTCCTATTTTCAAAATTTTGAAATATGAAATGACAGAAATGCCCTTCTATTTATCCCAAAAAGTTGAGAAGCAATTCTTCATTTTCTTCACTACTCTGCTCATTGATCTCAAATATCCAAACCCTAGGGTTTTTGAAGAACAAATTTTTTCCTCCCAAATCATTGATTTTTGCAAGGTGTATATCCAAAATCACATAGATCTCTGTCTTTAATCGACGAGATCGAAGAGAACGAGATTAGTTTCTTATGCGATTTTTACTTCATTTTGTATATCGATTTCATGTGATTTTTCTCATGCGATTTTTGTACAAATCCTCAAGTTTTGTTTTCGATCTTTTCTATAAAGTTTCGTTTCACTCTAAAGTCGACACTATGTACACTAAAGTTTCGTTTCCGTCTTTATCTTGCACTAAAGTCAACAGAAAGGTTTTGTATTTTCACACAATATACATATATATATATATATGTTTCATTTCCAACTTAATAAATGACATAATTTATATGCATGCAATTTTCAGTTAGGAATTTGACTTGGCCTTTTGATAGATAGTAACAGATTTATAATTTTATTTTTCTAACAAATATATAGCACAATGCTAGCTACTGATAGTTAATTGATCATAATTAATTGACATGGGTTTTAACTGTATTTGGCATGGTGAAAGAGAGGGAAAAAGAGGGATAAAAGATGGCAGCAGATTTAAGATGAAAAAAGGGGTAAAATTGTCTTTTTAAATGGTAATACGCATTCCCATCCTCACAACAAGCGCGTGCTATTCATGCTCTGGTGTTGAGATTGTTTCAGATCAATTTTGCAAAATACAAATGGGATTTTGCCAATTTTTTGCACTCAGGAGGAAAACTGCCAATTAGACATAATACAGGGGGTAATTTGTATTTAACCCGAAATAGTATACACAATTTGAATTGAACTAAGTAGCCCCATTTAAAAAAAAAAATAATAATGAAATAATGTTAAAGAGTGGTTTTGTCTTCTAGGTAAGTCATGAATACAGTACTAAGGTGGAAAATGCATTACCCATCTAAACTCTCTTTTGAAATGGTCAAGGGATTGACGAAATGGCTAATGCACGGTAGCTAGCGTCAAGATTTTATGAAATTTTAGCATTCTTTCAAAGTCATCGATTAAACCTAATTTACGATAATAGTTTAATTTTGCAAGTATTTCCAATATTTTGAATATATTAAAAGAAAAGAAAAAATAAAAAGAAAATAGTTGACACGAAAATAGAGGAAAATATTAGCTGTCAAACTCAAATCAACCCCTCCAAATATAGGACCATATGATATGTAACATATATGTTTGTTACACTCAAGTATAGAATATATATAGTCTTTGACTCAAATAAATTTGTCACCAGGCAAAAGAGCATTGAGGTCCCCCTATATGGCTATGCCAACTTTTACTGCACTAAACCTAAAATGACCTAAAATGACCTAAATGACCTATGAATCCTTCTCTGTGATATTTGAAGATAATCACATCATCATCATCCCTATCTCCCATGGCATTTGCCCCTAATAAACAGTCTGTCATCTATCTTTCTTCCTACACGTGGCGTTAAACGAGAGTTGGTAGCCCACCTGGACCACAGCTCCCACGTGGCCGAGGCCACCCCCTGCCGGGGCCGCGCCACCCCCAACACGGTGGAGGACCACCTTTGGGGATCATATCATATCAGCCTATGCTCCCACTCTTTGTTCCACAAGTGCTTGCCTTTCAATTATTTCATGTCCCTGTCTTTATGGGCCCATTCCCTAAAGTTGTCCAAAGCCCATATTTCCTTTGATGCTTTTCTCTCTCCTCATGCCGTCTCATTTTTCCATTTTTCCTCTTTTCCCCCTAAATATAACGTTTTTTTGTTTTTTTTAATTCCACATTTTTATCCGAACAGTCAATTTCATGAAACAAATAAACTATCCCAAATATTTCGTTTTTTTATTTTACAAAAAAAAAAATATTAGAAATCAATAATTACTTTATGACACCGCAAAACGCTAGGGAGTCACAAAAGGATAAGTAAATTTTATTAAAAAAAAAAAGACAGAAAGAAAATCTATGGTTAATAGAAAGAAAATGTTGAAAAAAATGTGGAGCCATACCATGAGAATGTTGGTCCTATAGTTAATGTAACAATCAGAGTGGAGGAAAGTGACCCAAATGAGACGGACACTACTGTTTGGTTCCAAGAAGAACAATATCCCAATTTAAAATTTGGGGATCTATGGCGTGGTGGCTGCTTGTTGGATTTATTTATATATATTTATATATATTTTGATATTTTTCAACTTTCAATTATATTACCACAAACAACTCCTGAGATATGGAAGAAAGCCACTTGAAAATTTTTTGAAATGATGAAAGATGCCAAAATTGGGTGGGTGGCTAAGGGGGTTCACTTGGAAATCATGCCAATAAAGTGGTACAAGGGAAAAGACCTACTTTAGTAATTTCGGCGTTGCAACTCTAGTTGCTGTCTTGGGGGGGAAATTTTTTGGATTTTCTTTTGCTTTCACTAATGAGGAGTGAAAAATGTGACATATTAGTGTTTCTTTGTTTTGACTTGGCTTTGAGTTGCCAATACTTTTTTGGATGTGTTTTGGGCAATAATATTTGGAAGTCAGTGTTTTTGGAGTGGGTTTGGAGTGTGATAATGGGTTGGAGACAAGCGACAGATGTTCGTTTATATTTTGATTAAAGGTAGATATTATTTTGGAGATTGAAATGATGTTTTGTAATGTTTTAAAAGACGTTTTTAAATGTTATCGATAACATATATGTGTGTATGTGCATGTCTGCTTAAAAATGATTTGACATGATTGTTATGATTTGATAGTAACTAAAAGTAATTTGGACATTTCAAATTTACTTTTTTCCCAAAAAAACATTTTTCCATCAAAAAAAGAACCCATGTTTGCAAATGTTGCTTTGACGATAGAAACTCAATTGAGAAACACGATCAAACATTTAATTCTCCTTTGTTATTTATAGTATTTTTACAGTTGCCTCATGAAGTAATTAAAAAGTGTTAAGTTCAAAGTAATTTGTGATAGTTATATATGAATCAATCATCTATGGAATAATAGGACGCTGATGTAGTTATCACTTGAATTGGACCATGGTAAGAGCTCGTTCTTGTGTAACAACTATGACTCAAATAGAATATTTCAAAACAACGACTAAAGTCAAGCAGAGAAAAAATTGCTACATTGGTTGCATTTCCCCTTATCTACACTAACTACTCCTATAATTTACGAATAAATGACCAAAAATCATAAGTTCCAAATGTTGTGGGGTAGATTCAAAAGAGATTTTTGAAAGTTCTAAAGTCCAATTTATATCTTCTATACATCATTTAAAACTCGGCTGCATTTTCTAAGATATTGGCCCACAAAAATTAAATAAAATCCAATCGATCTTAAATTATTTAATGCAAGTTAAAAGTAGTAATTGTTTTACTTGGTCTAAGATAGTTTATTAAAATCTTATAAAACTTTTGGGGCTACCAAAGGTGAATTAAAATATAAATCCCAACTAGGCCCCATATTGATTATTATTCAATCACTCCAATTAACAAATACAAGTAGCCTTTTGTTTCTTTCCACAAAATTAAATGAAATTTTAGATGATTCGTGTGTGACATAAATGGACCTTTGAAGTTTGAAATGGACAGCATTTGGACATTATTTTAATTATTTTATTTTATTTTTTCGTCGTAGCATACTTTCTCAACATAAGTAGATTTCAACTTTTTGGACCAATGAAAAAAGGAAACCTAAATAATAAAGAAACGTCAATCCAATGTTTGGTGGGAGGTGGAGTCATATATAGGCTTAAATACTAAGTAAAATGTAAGTTATAATATCTTGGGATCCCACTTGAATTGTTTGTTAATGTTTTACATCATTAGGTAAAAGGTACCTTTTTTATATATATATTTTTATGTACTAATTTTTTTTTTATTTGCAAATTAATTAAAGAAGCAATCATGATATTATTGGCTATTTGATTTTACATATAGCTACTCCCTTTCCTTTGATAACATTTTAAGAATCTATAATTATGAATTAGGGTTTGAAAGGTGATTATTTAACTGAATTCTATGCATAATTCGGGTTTCAATCAATATACAAAGTTATGAAATATTTGAGGGAGGATAATGACAAATATTACCAACTTTTGTCATTCAAAATTAAGATATATATCATCAACATAAACTTTATATGGAAGTGTGTCTCACTCTTGTAAAGTACGTACCTGAACCCTTTTTTCTTCGGTGGAATGATTAATATATATTTTCATAATGATCAATAATTATTATTTCAATATATTATATCATCAAAAAATATAACACTAGTGATTGATATCAAGTTGATGTTATAGGTGTCACTGTGTGAGAAAAATTATTGTTTTTTGACAATATTGATCATATTCACAAAATTAATATTCACAATAATTGTGTCTAAATTGTCAATCTTAATAATTAGTGGTGTACGTACAGAATCATAACACAATCATAACAGAAAACAAACTAGTTTGAGAATTATGGTTATCATTGTGATGTCATCTTACATATCTCACTAATTATCAATAATATATAATCCACACAGATTTCTGCCAATGTTAGATGTAACGTTATAATTATAACAAGAAAAAAATTACTATTGCTAAATAGATACAGTAAGTGATAACAATGTGTTGTACTGTCATTCGCTAGGAAAAATTTGAATAGTTATCATTGTTGAAATTATAGAGTTGATATTAGTAGAAAATATTAAGGATGATGAAGAGTCATAAACTACACTTTTACTACAATAATGATATGTAGTTTGAGTGAAAGTTTTGAAAAATCCATCATGACATATATTTGTAGTTGATGTTTGCACTTTAGTGTAAGCAACGACGAATAATGTTTTCACTTTACCAATTTTGGGTCATTGACTACTGCTTATATTATAATAGCTAATTTTGAACTATTAACTACTACTTTTGTCTCGACTTTTATTTTTTTTTTTATCTGTCAAAATTCAATTATATTATAGTGATTTGATACATCATCACTAACATTTCTCCAGGGATGTAACTATAAATAACAAGCTAATTACGAGCCAACAAGGAGATGGCAATGCTCAAATTGATTGAGACAACTACTTGCATTTCTGAACTTGAATCCAAAATCTCATAATTATAGACTATTTGAGTCTGGACTTAATATTATAATTATCTGAACAAAACTTGATTTGAAATCATAATTATATCTTTAACCTACTGTATTACTCAACTAATTAACCAAAATTTGAGGCAACAATCCAATTTATTACACCTGTACACCAAACTATGAAGTTTTATTCAATGATGCTTAATTCAAGTAACAAAATTACGACTTTACAATCACAAGTTTGAAAACTTGCTATTTCTGCAGTAGTTGTAATAGTTTATGATATATAATTATTATATATATATATATGTATATTATTATTATTATTATTATTTTGTGAATATCTATAATTCGATCAATTGAATTAAAAAATTCAAAATTAAACATGACACTCCATCTTTGTGGAAGTGCAAGTTCAAAGGTGTCATAATTTTATTCTTTAAACAAGAATAGTTAATCTCTTTGATTGCCATTTGTGTGTGTATATATATATATGCATGTATGTATATTGTCCATTATCTATGTCGCAAGGAAAAATCAAATGCAGTATTGGGTAATCATGACAGCATGATTAGCATTTTCTCAAATTTAAAATGCTATATCTCTATATATGTAGACTTCCCCAGATAACCTTTGAGGGAGACCTTTCCTACACAATAATTAATGCCTTTATTTACTTTGATAGATTTTAGGTTCTTTTTTGAGCATCAATTGCACTAAGATTCAATGTGTGGACAAAACATTCTTGCTAGTGACATGACATGGATCTCATCACCCTCCTTTGCAATATTAATCACTCAAAATTCTAACAATTACAACCCATCATAAATCCCACAATCATTTGCTTTATTCACAAAATAAATTAAAAATGAATTTTCCTATAAAAAATGATTACTAAAAATATAATGGGTAACAACTGTGACTAAGTTCTCATTATACATCTATCACTAAATGTCAATAATAATAGTCTAAGGACAAAATTGCATTTTTAGTCCTAAAAGACAGGGGGATCAGCATTTTTGGTCCCAAGTTTTTTAAATTCGTGAATTTGGTTCTAAGTTTTTAAAAATTTTGCAACTTTAGTCCCAAAACCAAAATTTCATCAAAAAATTAACAGAGCAGGGCGCGTGTGGAGCGAGTGGCCATCCAAAAAATTCCATTAATTTTTTAACAAAAAGTTGGTTTTGAGACTAATGTTGCAATATTTTTAAAAACTTGGGACTAAATCCACAAATTTAAAAAACTTGGGACTAAAAATGCTAACCTCAATCCTGTGGGACTAAAAACGCAATTTTGCCGAGTTTAAGACATTAATTTTTGTTGCTATTAGTCATTCCAAAAAGTGTCACAGTGACAAAATAAAAATCATTGTCTATCACTTGAGTAATTATATAGTAGTTATTTTCTTATTGTCATTTAAGTTTTTATCACTAATATTATATATTTTTATAGCATTTCAAAATTTACACATGCCAAAATAAGAGTATCAACGTTCTTGCTAGCTCCCAAATTAACGAAATTTACCGTAAGTATTTAAAAAAATTTGAAAAAATTATCTTGAATCCAAAATAGTGGAATTGTGGTCACGGAATAACAAAGCCATGTAGGTGAATTATGTGTTATCAAAAGGTAGAAGAAAAAGGAGAAGCATCCGAAAAATAAAAGAAAGGAATAATTCCTTTGACGTCAAAAGGACAAATGAAAGTAAAGATAAATCCAATTTCAATTCAATTAATTGTCATCTTGTACGTACATCTATATATATACATGTATACACCCATCAAGTGGTATATGTATACTTTTTGTTATGAATGTGTACACATATATACATACACATATAGACATACACATTGGGGGGTAGTCTTGGAAATGAATATTTGGGTGGGAAAGGGGCTCCAGTATGTCTACAGGCCTCTAGCTTTTGGTTTAGTATTCGATGATTTCATTTTCCATTCTCCATTGGGCAAAAGAGAGAGAGACAGTTAGAATAGAAATTGGCGTTGACGCTTCCTCGTACGAACGTTACAGTTAGCTGCTCTTCATGTACCTTCTTTACCATTCTTTCTCTTTCACTCCCTCCTTCTCACTATTTATGAATTCTAATTTTTTTTTTTAATAAATAAGGAAATTTTAGTATTTTCTTTTTCTTTTTTACATTTTGATTATAGTATTTGTAATACCTGAAAGGGAATAAGAAAATTTTCCTACAATTAGTTTTATTATGCATACCGGAGGCAATTCTCGTTATAATGTTGAATAAAATAAAGGGATAAGTAGTTAATTAATACCTTCAAAGTTGGCTTACTGACAAAAATAACTTTTGATTTGAGAACTTTTAACAACACCCATTAACTTTAATTTTGATGAAAAACTTAACAGAGCAAGTATCATGTTATAAATAAACCTCATATTAATTTAACTATTTAAGTTTTCAAAGTCATATTGTAATATTACGTAAGTTAATTCTGTTAAATTTTTTTAAGCTAAAAACTAATGATAGTGGATCAACTTGTAATTTTTGAAATCATAGAAGGTGTTTATGTAATTAAATTTCTGAGGATTTGCGGTAATTATTCCTATAAAAATTGATATTGAGGTTTTTTTTTTTTAATTTTTTTATTTTAATAATAAGATCTTCAATGACTTGTTACGATTAATGAAAAATGGTGAACTACGGAAAGAATCTTTATAGCATAGTCTTGCTAATATGATTTATTGAGAATTGCCCTATATACAAATGCCCTAGCTCTTTCAAATCCCTTATAAAAATTCATGATTTAGTACATCGCATTTGTTTATCTATATATATATATATGTGTCTTTTTTATTTTTTTATTTTTTATTTTTTTGCGTATTTGGTTAGGGCAAGGGTGGGTGCGTGGGGGCTAAGGTGCGGGATCATATAAAGGATATAAATTAGGTCGAAAATAAAAATAGAGTCAATTGGTAATATAAATTAAATCAAATAATAACGGGAATATAATATTGTGGGTGAAGAATCCATTGCGAACATTCTCTTTGAATATTTGAAAGCTAGCTGTATATTAACTTATAAATACACGTAGTGCTTAAATTTAATACAATAATAAGATGTGTATTTATTTATTATAACAAATCCCGTATATCGTACTTGCCCCAAAAAAATAAAAATAAAAATAAGTCCACATACCTTATTTATTAAAAAAAAGAAAAGTATTAGAAAAAGCAATATATTGAATCCTAAATTAATAAAGTGTACGAGTTGTGGTTTTTTATATAGTTATGGACAATTTTCATCTTACAAATTAGCTTTTGTGGTGAAGTTAAATTCAAGGTCTGATTCATTTGTAATATGGTACTAGAGTTAAACTCATCCCTAATATTGGGTTATCCGGTATAGTTGGACCACCTGTTTTATGTTATTTTACACTTCAGATGCTCAACCCTTGGCATCCAGGGGTGTGCTGGATGCCATGCTGATAAAACATATGGGTTATGGTTTTCTTATATAATCTTGAATAATTATCATCTGATAACCTAATTTTTAGGGTTGAGTTAGGTCAAGATCGATTTTCAATAAAATAAAATGAATGTGATAATAATAAAATAGAGGGCACGCGTGCAGCCGGCTTAGGCACGTGAGGGAAGGGATAAGAATAGTGATAAATAGAGGGGTTGAATGATACATAAGAATAATTAATAGTGTGTTGCAAAAATTAATATGATGAAGATGATGAGAAGTGGTCCAGAAAGCGTGTGAGAGGAAAGCGGGTGAGATTCACGTGAGAAACCCCCCAAAAAATATCGACAGATGGAAGAGAGTTGGTCTGTCATCCATCAATCTGCTTTGCAGTTGGAAAGTTTCTTCTTCCTTTTCACCACACCGTCCTTATAATATTGAGATTTGAGAAATTTAATCCTACGACCTCAACTAAAATATGTATTACTATGTTGTTAAGATATATGGTTTCAGGTGATTCTAACGCTAGTTTTTGGATTTGAGGTCAATTTAGAATTGGAAAGGATCTTCTATTTTAAAATAATATTTTATTTTCTATTTTTTGTCTTAAATACATGTTAAGTGTATTGAAATTTTTCTTGTAAAAATACGTAATTGTGAATAATATGAAGTTGATAGATATTCGTGCAATAAAATAAGAGATAGAATAAATTGAAATAGAGGATTCAAGGTGATTTTGAATAGCTTGTTGTAATGTGTTGTTCTCCAATAGATTTTTTATTTTTTATTTTTTATTTTTTCGCAAAAGTATCTTATACAATTTACAAGAATAATATTCTAATTTGGAATAAGTATCTAACATAATTTAGTAGAATAATAATCTAATTTGGAATCAAAGATAGCGTCAAGGTGGAAATTCCAAAGAAAACCTTTAGAAAGTTAGGTTGGTATAAAGGCCGAGACTTAGAGGGTGTTTGGGTGAGCTTATAAGCTCTTTAAAATATCTTACAAGATGGTCAGAACTTATAAGATATTAAAATGTATTTGGTAAAATTTTTTTAAAAAAATCTTATTAACTTCAAAAATAAGAAGTTAGGAGCTTATAAGCTCTTTTTTGCAAAATAAAGAACTCCTACCATATTTTTAAACTCTTCATATGCATCTTCAATTTTCATCATTTTAATTACAAAATTGTCATTACTAACATCTTATAAGTTGAAATGCCTTATTTTATCCAAACACTTTAACAATTTATTTTTAAAATAAGATCTAACATTTTATAAACTCCAAAAATATCTTATAAGATGTTTTAATTAAGTTTAGCCAAACATCCTCTTAGAGGGTGTTTGGGTGAACTTATAAGCTCTTCAAAACATATTATAAGATATTTAAGAGTTTATAAGATGTCATCAAATGTATGATAAAATTTTTCAAAAAAGATCTTATTAGCTCCCAAAATAAGATGTTAGGAGCTCATAATCTTTTTCAAAAAATTAAAGAGATCCTAACTTATTTTTAGAATCTTCACATGCACTTTCAATTGTCACTATTTTAATTACAAAATTGTATTTATTAACATCTTATAAGCTAAAAGATCTTATTTTATCCAAACATTTTTAATTATTTATTTTTAAAATAAGATCTAACATCTTATAAGCGCCGAAAATATCTTATAAGATATAAGAGCTTATAAGATGTTTTAAATAAGCTTAGCCAAATTCCCTCTTAATTTACATTCTTAAATTCTTGTATGCCTTTACTATATGGTGATACATAGGATGGTGTCGATATGAATTTGTTATGGTCCTCTTTTTTTTTTTTTTTTTCTTTTTTTGGCATGGTAGGAATATTATCACACTTATATTTTAAAACAATTCAAATATAATGGTCATATTTCGCTCATAGATAGTACTCGAGTCCCATACCTACGCCTGTCACACATCAAAAACTCAAGCAAGCTACTTGTGTTGAACATTATAGCCTGGACAACAAAAGCTAATCCCGAGAACACAGAATGGTTGAGAAAATCAAAGTTCTCTCATAATTTGACTAACAACTTCCCATGAATAGAGAAAGTGGGCGAATGAAAATAGAAATATCATAAGAAGTTCTAATTCAAAATTTATATATCCAAGTATGTAATTCTTACACAAGCAATTCTTTTATTTCCTTTCACTACAAAAAAAATCTGTTATGAGTGACAAAAAAATGTATGATAGTACAAAAATTGTTATTAATTATAGGTTTTAAGTGACAATAACTTTAATTGTATCACTAATTATTCGAGTTTGATGACAATATTTTAAGTATTGTCACTATATAGCTCATTAGTGACAAAATATGATATTTTAGATTATCACTATAGACAATTAGTGACACATGTATAGTATCAATCTAGTAACGAAAAAATTGTCACTAGATAGTCATTATATGTGTTACTAATTGTCTATAATGACAATATAAACACATTGTTGTCACTTTTGAGTTTGTTAAAAATCTTTTTTTGTGACAAAATGTAATTTTTTGTCACTATTTACATAGAATTAGTGATAATTTTTACATTGCCACTCATTTTTTTTTTTTTTTTTCTGGAGTGTTTGTCCCAACACACAAAATTCGATACTAACTTAGGTATTTAAGGATTTTTACTCAAAAATATCCTAACACAACTAACTCATTTGTTGGTGCTAAATGGTGCAACATCAACCATAAAAAGACATGAATTCTGAAATGTCAAAACAACAAATTACCTTTTTCTATCATACAAACTTATGATTAATCCGATTAAGCTACATTCCAATTTATAGCACATACTTATTTCGAACAAATTAAGAGGGTGTTTGGCTAAGCGTATTTAAAACATCTTATAAGCTCTTACATCTTATAAGATATTTTTTAAAGCTTATAAGATGTTAGATCTTATTTTAAAAATAAGTTGTTAAAGTATTTGAATAAAATAAGACCTTTTAGCTTATAAGATGTTAGTAATGACAATTTTGTAATTAAAATAGTTAAAAATAAAGTACATGTGGAAATCTTAAAAATAAGTTAGGATCTCCTTACTTTTTTAAAAAGAGCTTATAAGCTCCTAATATCTTATTTTGAGAGTTAATAAAATCTTTTTTTACAAAATTTTACCAAACATATTTTAACATCTTATAAGCTTTTAAACATCTTATAAGATGTTTTTAAGAGCTTATAAGCTCACCCAAACGCCCTCTAAATCGCTACTCCTCGACCAACTTTTAACATTAACTACACGATTCCATGGATCTTTCTCCTATTTTGAGTTTCAGGCCATCATAAAATTTTGTGCGCAATTTCCAACTTTATGTCCCCTATTATATTTAAAAGAAAAAAAAAACCAGAATTATGTGGCCTATTTAATGCTGTATTTCTACCATTCTTTTGGTGAAAGAAAGAAGAGGAAAGGAATCATGTGCCGTATTTATGTTAAAGTAGGGCCAAATTATCAGCCGACTGACTACAACATGACTCAAATTGCCGCTTCTTCAATGTGATGACAATTCTTAAATTTTCTCCTCAATGAAAAGTTCATTAATATATATATATATATATATAATTATTTTTTCCTCTTTCTTTGCTGTAATAAGACAAAAATGGTTTTTCATTGTCATTTTCAGTCTCAATATGGTAACAGAATGATATATATGGGATTTATATTCTGCAGATTTCTTATTAGAGCCTTCCTTTTCATACTCAATTTATAATGGGCCTTCCACTTAATGCTAGATTTATACTCTAATCTTAGTATTGTTTTTATTTTATTTTAACAATTTTGATTATAACTTATTCTTAACTTATTTAGCTAAAACATATGTCACATGTATTATCTTATATAGTTAGAGATCATCACATTTTTGGAATCTTGAGATGTTCAAATTAAAGAAATGGCAAAAACTATACAGAAAAATTTCATTGAAAGATAATGAATATAGTACGAAAAAAGCACATCCTTTAATAATGGAAAAATTCATCACAGATTTAATGAGAACCATCACGAACATGATTTTGTGATGGATTGGCTCCTTCGCGATGGAAATACTGAGTCTATCGTAGAACTAACTTTTGTGATGAAATTTTCTATGAAAAACTAAAAATTATTTTCGAAATCACTATAGGTTTATCATAAGTACTATCTTTCAATCTTTCATATATGTATTTGCTCTATCTCTATCCCATATGTGACGGAATCTTATTTACAACAAATTTCTTCATGAAAGAGTATTTTCTTGTAGTGAATTAAATTAATTAATTCTTTCAACATTTTCTTTGAAGTAATCGTGCTTTATAGATAGGTTAAATCATATATAATGAAATATCTTATTTTATTCTTATCCAAAGAAAAATAATATTGAATATAACTGATCACTACAAATAATACGCATCAAAAATTGCAAATTGTAGGATGAAGCAAAAAAAAGAGCTTGGCGAATGAAGGGTTGGGGAAAGGTTTACCGGAGAAGTATTCATTAATTTGGCATCGCCAAACGGTAAATCAGTTACGTGTTTCTTTCAGGGCGCGCACACCATACGTACCAAACTCCATTGCCGCAATCCCGGCCGACCTCTCCCACGTGCCAGTACCTGTTTCTGATTTCGGGCATTTAATTTTCCATCTACGTACTTTTTGAGCTTTCTTTTCTTATTTAACACAATTTTTTCAATTCATTTTTCTTTTTCAAGATATTTATAAAATTGAATGTTCCTTCCGTAACATCTTATTAAAATGATACGACATTTAATCATTTCAAGAGTTTCTTCAATTCGATAAAATTTTGGTAGTGTTTGGATATGTTAGGATCCTCTACTCAAATATATATACACATACATATATATACACATACATATATATATATCTTATTTTATTGTAAGGATGCTCGTTAAGTATATTAAATATTTTCTTATATAAATACAGGGTTATGGATGCGATAAAATTCCATGCATCCACGTAATATAATAAGAGATGAAATGTGATAGTGAGGTGAGCGAATGTGATGAATGTTTGTCTATGGTTTAGGTGGTAGATAAAAAATTATTTTGGGGAGTGAAGTAATGTTTAGTTATATTTTTGAGGACAAAATTTTTACAATAGATGTGATATCAATTACAATTTTGTAGAGATAATAACTAGGGAGGAATTTTAGTTTATCATTATTTTTTTACGTTATAATTATAAAAATTTGAAGGTATATATGTATGTAAATGTAATTAATGATTGGATATGATTATTATATATTTTATTTGTATTAGGGCTTCATAGTATAGTGATTATATGTAAGTAGCATGGGCATTTTGGGGATTTGGTAAAACTCTTCTCCTTCCAAAATAGATGCCTATGTTTGAAAATGTTTTCTAAGAGAAAGTGCATCTAGAGAAACTTGCCAAAACAATGCCTATATCTTCTTATTTACGATGATATCAAATCTTATATCATATCAAAATTACTATAGTTTTGTTAAGACATCTTTTAATAAAAATAAAACCCCACCACATCTACCAAGGGGACAATACATGATTATCTACACTTTTCATTTTGACAATGTGTCATATATTATCATATGGATAAATATGCATAAACAATAATCATGCATCTTTTCTCAAACCTCTCAAATAGAGAGACTTTTGATCATATGAATCTTATTCTACATCGAAATACATCAAGAAATTTTCAAATCAATTTATAAGTTTTTAGTACCTCTTTTCATGTGAAATTTCAGTAAGGCAAAATCCTCTACTATAGGGAAAATTACATTTTTATTCTTGTAACTATATACTTTTCCGATTTTGGTCCTATATGCATTGAATTAACAATTTTAATTCTATAAATAGTGATAATTTTGCAATTTATGACCGTTTTTACAATTTTAGTCCTACTCAAAGAACTAAAATTACAAAAGTATTACTACTCACAATATTGAATATGACTAAAATTGTAAAATTATTACTACATACAAGACTAAAATTGCAAAACGTGTACAAATTGCAAAATTAGTACTATTTACAGGACTAAAATTATTAATTCAACACATAGAGAACCAAAAATAGAATAAAGTATTATTCCAAGACTAAAAATGTAATTTTTACCTTCACTGTATATGTTTGTTGGAGAAATAATATCACACAAACTAGATCTTGTATGTCTGTATAGGAACCAAACATCCTAAGATATATGAGTTTAGTGCTTAAGGACAAAATAGTATTTTACCCTCCATTTTTTGACAAATCATATGTGTTTGTGTACACGCACACGTATGCATATTTAATTTTTATTTAAATTATTAATGACAGAGAGTCGTCCATAATATGAAAAATACTATACAATGTTAAAGAATTGGAGAAAATAACATATTAAACACTTAGCAAGCATAATGCATTGACCTAAGTGAATATGTTGCTGTCATGTTTATAAGAGCAAGGGCAATAAAGTCACATGAATATAAACCTTACGAAAGGGCTTCATAATATCTTAATAAAAGATTGACTTTGTCCTCAAGTCATGGTTTTTATATTGCTTATAGTTTACTACAATTATTAGTGGCCAAGGACCTATTTTGTTGATTGATTACCACATACACCACATTAAACATGATGTTTTCTCAATTGGAATTTTCTCATAAATTAATGTTTAATAAATAATTATTGCTGAGTTTTAAGCCTGATATAAATTTGAAAAATATTCTTTTAGTCAAAGAATCGGCTTGGGATGAGCTTCGAGCTAAGGGTTTAGTGTTGTATCTTGAAATTACTAAAAGACTTATTGTAGAACTTATTGCATTAACTTTTGACTTTATTCGAAGAATGAGAAGTTATAAGTTTAAAAATTATTAAATACAGTACTACACACGTTTTGTATATTTATACATGATGGATGCACTAATATTTAGAGGCGACTAATACTTAATAAGTCTGATATATATATATATATATATATGAATATGTTCTATGTACATTGATTTGGGTCAACTTAAATTGACATGACAAATCCACTAGGGCATGGGAAAGTATTACATTTTCTCGAAGTGTTTTGATACATACTCTCATGCCAAAGTCAAATTGCTATCAAAGAACATAATATTATTGATAAAAGATTATGTGACATTATGAAAATAATTCTAACAACATATATCGAGTGAAAATATTAACTTGTAATTTGTGATTGCTAATATTTTCTTGAGGGCAATAACTAATTTTGTCTTGTGCATTATAATTACTTACTAATGACAAGGACTAGCATTTTTATAAATTATTATCATTGGCTATTAATGACGCATATATAATACTAACTTACGTGGCAAACTATCGGAAAAATATCATTTGATTATAAAAAAAAAAAAGAAGAAAAAAAAGTGGAAAAACATCTTTCTGAAAAATTTTATATTGTCTCCTAATATAGTATCAATATTATTTTTTGTTACAGTGAGTTCTTGAACTTTCCAAAACCCGACACTAGTTGGTAGTTTTAATTGACTGCGCAACAAAACATCCCAAGCAATAGTAATTAGAAATTAAAAAAATCTGGTCCGCAGATTTTCCTTCTCTTGTCTTTTTCCCCCCAATAAAATTCGAAATATTTTATTTATCGTCCTTGGATTTTCTGGAATACTGAAGTTGCACGCCATTTATATACTAATAGTATATATAAAAGTTTGTTCCCACAAAACTTACGACAGAAAGGGACAATCTCGTCATTTCAAAATCCTGATTAATAATTCAGGTCTGTTATCTTTGTCCTCAGCTGGATCAAGAAACTCTTTTTAACTTTCTTTGTCAAGTTGGAGAAGAAATTCATTTTTCTTTAAAAACTCAAAAAATATATCCAATTAAAAAAAAAAAAAGAGGTGTAGAAGAAATAGCGACCTCTTCTCTCTCTCCCTCTCTCTCTCATAATTTGGTGTGTTTTTTGAGAGAGATATAATAGAAGTCATCCTTTTAATTTAAAAAACACTTTGTTTTTAGTTCTACTCTCTTTCGAGAAGGCGATTGCAGAGAACAACATCACTCCTTCACTGCAGAGGAGAGAAAGAGAAAGATAGAGAGAGAAAACCAGACAGCCTCAGAAACAGCAGACACAAGAACAAGAAGAGAAAGAAAGAAAGAAAGAATTCAAGATTCAAGATTAATATATATAAGTGCTTTTCTTTTTCTTTTTTATGTTTTGTTGTTTTTCTCCAATCCCACAGAAGAAGAAAACGATGTCTGAGGGCTTTGCACGCTTTTACAACCTGCAACTATAAGAGGTATGTATGTATGTATGTACATGTACACATCCAATTAATAAAGCTGAAATCTTTAATTATATATGTGAACCACAATCAATTTCAAAAAGAAAACACTCGTTCGTTTGATGCTTTCACTTTTACTCCATACTTCCCTTTTTGTTCTTCTCTTCATCAAAATCCCATATTAATTTCTTGTTTTTTTCCTTTTTTCCTTCTCCATGGATCCATTGAAGAAGATT
Source organism: Handroanthus guayacan (assembly GCA_014898755.1). Taxonomy (NCBI): domain Eukaryota; kingdom Viridiplantae; phylum Streptophyta; class Magnoliopsida; order Lamiales; family Bignoniaceae; genus Handroanthus; species Handroanthus guayacan. The sequence continues at coordinate 864,771 of JACFYI010003624.1, read as the reverse complement.
TCAGAAGCTAAATAAAGAAGAAGGTGGGCTTTGTGAGGGGGCTTCGAAGGATATGATGATGAAGGTCATAAAGATAGTGATATGGGAATAGCAACACCATCGTTTCCTTGCGTTACCTCTCACTCGAAAGGTCACAATTCTCTTTTGTCAATTTCTATGTCCCAAGATTATCATCAAGGTATTTTCAGTTTCTCGAATGGATTCGAGAGATCACAACAAGATTCACAACAACAGCAACAGTCACAACAACAACAACACATAGCCCAACAGATCCGCCGCGATAAACTAAGGGTGCCAGGTTTCGACCCACCGCCACCCTTAGTCGGTATAGAAGAAGAAGAATCAAGTGGGCTTCCGGTCTACGAAACCGCCGGTATGTTATCAGAAATGTTCAATTTTAATCCCTCGGGTGGCGGCGCCACCGCCACTGAATTACTCGAAAACCAGATATTACAGAGTTACCGGAATCCAAGGGCGGCGCAGCCTCCCTCAGGAGGCGGCTCCGCTGCTGATTGGTTTTCCCACCGGCAAGGGATGGTGATGGGTGGTGGTTTGGAGGATTCCAAGAATCAGACTGTAGTCAATGACACTGTTAATCCTCATCATCATCATCAACATCATCAGATTTCAAGCATTAATGCGGATTCAGCAGCAGCCATGCAGCTTTTTCTCATGAATCCACAACACCAAAGATCGCCATCTCCGTCTCCTTCTCATCCTCCTCCTCCTCCTCCTCCTCAATCTACTTCCTCCACTCTCCACATGCTACTTCCAAACCCATCTTCTTCTTCCACTTTACAAGCCTTATCCGGCGGGGGTTTCGGCCAATTAACATGGCTTCCAAACAGCGGAAATCACGAAAACAACCCTAATGAAATTCCAGGTGTCGTGGAAGGTCAAGGACTTTCTTTATCCTTATCTTCTTCATTACAACACTTGGAAGCAGCCAAAGCTGAGGAATTAAGAATGGGAGAAGGTGGGATGTTGTTTTTCGGACAAGGCGGAGGAGGGTCAACTCCTCCCCAGTATCATCAGTTCAAGAATTTGGGGGGCGCTGGAGGCGCGTTACATTTGCAAGGCGGAGTTAGCCATAACCACCAGTTGCATGTGGGTTTGGGTTCTTCATTCGGTACGGTGAATATGTTGCGGAATTCAAAGTACGCTAAAGCCGCCCAAGAGCTATTGGAAGAGTTTTGTAGTGTTGGTAGGGGTCAGTTCAAGAAAAACAAATTCGGGAGGCAGAATAATAATAACAACAACGGAAACCCTAGTTCAAACCCAAGCGGGGCCGCCACCAGCGGTAGTGCTGCTGCCGGTGGAAATTCATCGTCTTCATCAAAAGATGTTCCCCCTTTATCGGCTTCTGACAGGCTCGAGCATCAGAGAAGAAAGGTCAAATTGTTATCTATGCTTGACGAGGCAAGTACTCTCTCTCTCTCTCTCTCTCTTCTTCATCTTCTCTCTCTAAAACATGAAGTCATTAACCAATCATTGCTGCTTAATTAGTCCACTGTTTATCATATAAAATTCCGGCAATTAAGTTTCCGTTGATTATTTTATTTTGCCGGCCAATGAAACAGGTTCCCACGGATTCAAATTCTTTAATTCAAATAATTGAATTTTATACATACTTGTACCTACTTAAATATCTACTATATGATTAGTAGGGTAGACCAAGGTTTTCATTTGGTCAGCTGTAAAAATCGATTTAATTCCATGTCTCTGGGAAGGTGATAATTCGCTGTCACAACAAATAATTCAAGATTTGTATACACTATACTAAGATTTCTGCTACTTCAAGATTGGATTTTCTTTTTTTTCTCAATTTCTTCTTTTAGTTATCCCACAGTTGACTTGACAATTCAAATTTCTTCCGATCCATTATTTTATTTCTGTTTTCAATAATGCATTTCAACAGTGGCATATATCGTTGGCTGTATTGGGAAAAGAGAGACAATTAAGGATATTCTTCCCTTCACATCAACAATCATTTCCCTGCTCTACATAGGCTCTGATTCACACAATTATTTTAATTTTATTCATTTATCCGATTATAATTTAAAAAAAAAAATGAATCTTCTTTTTAATAATTCCTTAGGTGGATCGAAGGTACAACCATTACTGCGACCAAATGCAAACCGTGGTAAATTCCTTCGACATGGTAATGGGATTCGGCGCGGCGGTGCCGTACACTTCTTTAGCACAAAAAGCAATGTCCCGCCATTTCCGGTGTCTGAAAGACGCCATCGCTGCCCAGTTAAAGCACAGCTGCGAACTATTAGGAGAAAAAGACGCCGGCACATCTGGAGTAACTAAAGGGGAAACGCCGAGGCTTAGAATGCTGGAACAAAGTTTAAGACAACAAAGGGCATTTCACCAAATGGGCATGATGGAACAAGAAGCCTGGAGACCTCAAAGGGGTTTGCCCGAACGATCTGTCAACATTTTGCGGGCTTGGCTTTTTGAGCATTTTCTGCACCCGTACGTTTCTTATCTTCTCTCTTTTTTATTCAGTAAAAAAACTGAATGGATCTTTATTATGGGATCAAGAAAAGGGGTTTGATTATGATCATTAATTTATTACTTTTTTTTATTTAATGGGGACTTTTTCTTTTTGAGTTTCTGCTTGTGGTCGTTTGTTTAAAGGTGGTGTTTGATGTTGTCCGTTCAGATGGGAAAGCTGAAAAAGTAGTAATTTCTTTATGTATACATTCTCTTTTCCATATTATATTTCTCCTGGTATTATAATCATGGTATGAATATTAGAAAATATATATAATAGCCCCATCAGGGTCTCGGTATTATTTATTATTTGAGGAAATTAAAGTACTCAATAGTTATTACAGTTACTGCTACCATTTTTTTCTGACAAATTTCACTGTGTCCTTTTTTAGCTAGTCGCTATTCCTTTCTCTACCTAGGCTGTCTCCCCACCTATGCTTATAAAAAATTGTAGTTTAATATTATTACACCAAATAAATCACCATATTTGCCTTAAAATACACTAATTATGTAGATCTTTGTTACTAAAAAGAAGAGATCTGTCTACTTTTCTCTAGCTATTATTGCTGCAAACTGTTCTACGATCCCTCTTGGATTGCCACGCCCATGCACAAGACCCAAAAAAAAAAAAAAAAAGATATGTACATATAAATAAATCCAATTGCATATGATATATTTACGGACATACTGCATAAAAGTTGATCGTCGCTTTGTCTGATTTAAGTAAAGGCTGTGAATCTAATGTCCTTTTCTTTTCTGGTCTCTATCTCAGGTACCCAAGCGATGCAGATAAGCATCTGTTGGCCCGACAGACTGGTCTATCAAGAAACCAGGTATTCTTCCTCTTCATTACAATATTACCATAATCGCGTTTCCTTCACATAAAAACACGCTTTTAATTCATCATGCATTTATTTTTCAGTAACTGCATGATACCAGTAAAAATCTCAGAAAAGCCAAAGAGTACGTAATTGTATTTGGGTCCCTTTAGAATTTTTTTCTTTAGATCTTTTACCACAAAGACATAAATTCTGAAACAGAGAGAAAAGCGCTGGCAATAGTAAGAGCAGTGTCAAGTACACGAGAGTGAGACATGAAAGTTTGCAGCTTTCAAATTAATTAAAATTTGTCTCTGTTTCTCTTTCTTACGTTCGTATACATTTAATGGTCCAACCATTCAGGCTGCAGATCTGTAGTGGGATTTAAGGCAAGGTTTTAGGGCACCTTTTTCTTGCACTACTTATTTTATAAGCATAAAAATGCAAAACAATAAAACCGGAAAGTTATATTATGTGGGAAGAAGATAAAGACTCATTGAACTAGCAAAATAATGGTAATTAAGATGAGGTAGGTATGTCCTATATGGTATAACCCTAGTACATGCATTTCTTGGGTGTATGTTGGGCAATTTTATATTGTTAAGTATTTATGAAGGATACTAAAAATGTTTAACAATATACGGATGTACGTACTTTTATAATTGTATAGTATAAAAATTTAGTAGATTAATTTTAGAAAAAACTAAAATTTTAGTCTTGTAAATATATGCTTTTTCACTTTTGGTTTTGTACATCCAATTAACAATTTAAGTCATGTAGTAATAATTTGTAATTTATGTCTGTTTTTAGGAATTAGGTGATGTAATTTTTCCTAGAGATAAACGCATGTGAATATGGTATGGGAAAAAAATTGATACACTTGCATATATTTAGGATAAGAATAGAAGATAAAAACATCGTTTTAACATAGGGATCCTAAGCGTTTTTAATTACATTAGATTTTCCTACTTAGGGAAAAATTACAAAAGAGGAAAAAAAAAAGAAAAAGAAAAAAGAGCAAAGGTAGGTTTCCATTGGAAACAACCCTAACCCTAAGCCTCTATTTTGGATTGTGCTTTAATTTCTGTACTTGTGCTTGTTTTTGTCCTTGAATTTCTCTTGATTCCATAGATAAAAAGTCAGCAAGTGTCGATATATGTGATTTATGTCGAAATATTTATACATTAATAGATATTTCAAATAGTTCATTTATTAACATGAAACAAAAAATTAAAAATTAAAAATTATTGGTTATAAACTATTAATCTATTAACATGCATGCCAGTCCAAAGATTAAATACCATTGTTACATGGGTACGTAAAAAACTTTCCAAAACAGCTAGATAAATTTTCTGCAAGATCTAGCACGGTAAAATAGCAGCATCATTAAATTCCTAGCAGTAGAATCATTATCATTTAAATCTACCTTCCTGCCAATTCAAGAATCCACAATCTTAACCCCAT
>JACFYI010003624.1:840164-859887 GCA_014898755.1 Handroanthus guayacan | reverse complement strand
GGGATGTTTCGCTGACTCTAGGGCTACGTCACGCCGGAAATTTGCCGGAGAAGAGTCAGTTCTCGGTCAGAGACTTTGGGGGATGTTAATTAGTGTTAATTAATTAAATTATACCCGTGCTTAAATAAGAAATTAAACCTTGTCACGTTTTCTATAGTTTTGTCTCAGAAATGGTTGGAGGTAGTTTTTTTCATTTTTCTTTTTTTTTCTTTTTAATTTTGTCTTTTGGTCTTGATATGTTTCCAGCTCCTAGTTAAACACATAATGAGATCGTAGAAACTAATGTTAGCAAGGTTTCTTTACGAGGTTTTATTGTAATTGTATAGTTAAAATTTTTGCAACTTTCTATATCTCCTATCGTAATATTTTTCAATGAAAATAAAATTAGTATCTCGGATTAATGGAGAGATATGTAAATTTGTCACTTTCAATATTGCATGGTTTAATTATAAAAAAGTTATATTAATTTGTCCTCTCGTACTTGTGACAAGCTGACATAGGTGTGGTGAAAATTAATTTGTCAGAAATTATTTATCCATGAATTCATCATATTTGGTCATAGATTATCCATGAATTCATAATTGCTCTTTAATTACCATTTTATTATGCACGAGCAAAAGATTGTACAGCTAGAGTATCTTGACTAATCAACACTACAAGAAAAATATAGCATGAGTAACAAAAAATTGAGTTTTAATATAAAAATTGTCACTAATTTTATAAAAAAAGTGGCAAAGAATTATATTTCGCTACAAAAAATGATTTTAACAAACTAAATAGTGACAATAATGTATTTATATTATCATTATTGACAATTAGTAATACATATATTGTGACTATCTAGTAATAATGAAATTTTTATCACCAAATTGTAGTGACAATTTTTATTGTCACTAAATTGTTTCTATAAATGTGTCATTAATTATCTACAGTGATAATTTACAATACTATTTTTTGTCACTAATAAACTATATAGTAACAATACAAAAGTTATTGTTATCTAAAATATATAATTAGTGACAAGATGCAGGTTATTGTCACCTAATACATATTATTAGTAACTATATTTATATTGTCATACAATTTTTTGTCACTCTTGTTCTATTTTTTTTGTAGTGCAATAAGGACATTTAATTTGGGATTCTACCCATAATTTAATGAAGATCTAATAGTACTTTTGTCCTTTGCAAGCTTACTTGAATGTGTATAAGCAATTAATGTACTTGAATTTGTTAATCATTGAAGAATATCATAATATAATCATTTGTGATAGATTTGAGCTGTGATATTTGATGATATCATATCATCGTGGACATTAAAATTAAGATATTCTTTTATTATCACGTATCTAGTAGGTGTCTAGTAGGTGTTTTGTTGCGCAGATATAATTTCTTGCACCAAAGTATTTTCAATTAATTACAACCTTTCACGTATGACCAAAGAGGCCAACAATGATAACATGTTTCAAAAGTGTAGATTAACCATATATATACGTTGAATTACTATTTTCTACTACATGTTTACTATATATTCATTAACTTCCTTTCACTGCAGAATTCATTTTTCTAAACATATATTCTTCATTTTCTTTAATTTTATCAATAAAGCAAAGACTCGAATAAAATAACTTAAGATAATATTAGTAGTACCTAATGTTATCCCACACACATCTAAGCAGTCGAAAGATATATACTTCAGACAGTTAACATGCATTTGGTATGTCTTGATGCAGGCACCTTTTCAAGGACGAACTCATCACCAGATCTATAATAGTAGGAAAATGCCTCGGTGCAATTATTGGTTTGGATCATCATCATTGGCACAGTTATTGGATCGAGTTGGATGTATGCCTCTTCTCATTCCTCTCTACTAATTAAAGCGTTATGATGATACTTAACGTTATCCCATACTATCGTGACAAAGGACAAAGACATGTTAATGCACTGGGTGCCCTTTTTTATTCTTTGATGCGCCCTTTGCAAGGACATGCCTATTTTTTTATTAATTATGTTGTTTGTACTCAAATATGAAAATTAATCGCCAATAAATTTTGTTATTTTTTTAATAAAGTTTGTCGTTTCGAAACCTTAGCTTAAATAGTGACCAAGAATATTTTATCGGCAAAGCACTAATTTCTCATTTACTAATTACTGTTCCACCTAGTAATTCTAGACTTAAAAAATATAAATCCAAACTTATGTCTACAAAAGCAAATTGCATTCACGATTATGAATCAAATTTTTATTTCTCAACTACTCAAATTGTTTAATTTGTTACACAAGAATTATATATTGTCTGTTTAATCAATTACTCCATTTAAGCTTTTACTATCATTATTATCAGGGTTCATTGACATCGTATAGAATTAAAGCCCTAATAATAAGACAAAAATCTCATGACTAATTGATCATGCTAGCTAGCACTAAAAGAAATAGATAAAATAGTGGCAGTACATTTAACTGGCAACATGAAATTTGTCACGGATTATATACAATAAATCACAAAGAATTTATATATCTTTTCACAATGATTGTCTTAACAAACTTAACGGTGACAAAAATGTATTCAAATTGTCATTATACTAATAACTAGTGACATGTGTATGGTTATAATATATTAATCGTGTAATGATGAAAATCTTATCAGAGTCACAATGACAAGTTTTGTTCTAATTACTAAATTGTCACAGTATATATGTCACTAATTGTCAATACAACCAAAAAATATCTAGCTTTTGTCAGTTGTCACTATCAAATTGAGATAGCAAAATTTATTATCACTTAAATAATATAATTAGTAACAAAATGAAAACCATTATCATATACTATTAGTAACAATTTCCATATTGCAATGTCACATGATTTTATGCCATTAATTGATATTATAATTTATTTTTTTTGTAGGTTTAATTAGCTAGTAAAAAAAAAAATATCTACGTCTTCTTCAATTCCATTAATTTGCAGCGATATTCAGCAACATTTTTGCGTGAAAATAAGGTAACATCGATCATATATCTGAGAGTTTGTTGTTATATTTTGGTGGAGAAAAAGAAGGGGAAACCACTTTGTATGATATCAAGTCATTTTCATATCTACATTTTGTTACAAAATCTGTTTTTTAATTCTAACACAACTGATTTCACATGACAGTTCCTTAAAATTTACAAAAACCATATGTAAAGCAACAATTACCTTCTACCATACATATATATATATATATATATTTGTTGCTTAATTTTTAACTTAGAAATATTCTTGTTGCCAACCATGATATATTTCACCTGACAAAGTTACTTTGATTCTGATGTTATTTTCAAGTTCTGCCAAGGTTTAATATGACATAGCCGCAGTAGCTCATTTTGTCTGAAAATATTTATTTTCTATTTTTTTCTTTTAATTTTTCTGATGAAGACTATGACACGATGGAAAATTTTATGCTACTCGTTGTCATTTTCCTTATATAAATGGCTGTGTGTCTCTGTCACATTTTCTCAATAAAATCAATCCTAGCATTCATTATAATAATTATTAATATTAACATATCTTTTAGATTTTAATTCAAAAAGAACGGTGTATCTCTTTTAGCTAGAGTGGATAAGCTGAGAACTAGGTAAAAATTTCATGCTTAATTATACTTATTTTATTAATGTCCATATAGTAATCTGCATTACATTAGAATCACTAAAAGAATTTAGATTTGCTACCAAAAAAAAAAAATCTAGGAAATTAATTTCTTAACTAGGGCTACGAATTGACTACAAATATTTCGTAGCAAATTTAAGCTTTTAAAAAATAAAATTATTAATTACAGTCAATCTCGTAGTTAAAGGTTAGTTATGAGCGTATCTATTTTGGAATTGACAGTAGTCAAATCCAAAGCAAAAACTTTCGTATCTAAATTTAACTAGAAAATTGAGGACAACTAAAAATTTTGTTACTTTAAAAATTTGCATTTGTTACAGAAATTTTGTAGCTAAATTGTAGCCATAACTACGAAATTAAATTTCGTAGCATTTTTTTTTTTTAATGAATGCCTAGATTTTTCTTCTAGTGAATCTCCAACTATATCTAGATAACTGATTTACATAGTAGTAACACAAACGAATTTGATCTGTTACAAATTGAACCAATTGGTCATGGACAACACGATCAACCACCCTAAATACTTTAAAATTCCATCACAAATTCCTCACATATAGTTTCTATTTGTAATGAATCATATTTACAAATTTTCCATTCTTTAAGGGGTATTATTTTTGTAGACAACATATCTTAATTATTATTATTATTTAAAAGTAGTGAAATTATATTCCTGACAAGTCTAATTTTTAGTTAGTATGTCACTAAAATACAACCACGTTAATAATACCACTTATAATTATGCATTTTGTTATAATTTTATTAATTATACATAATTATAATATACTTTAATTGAACTTGCCTGCCCAATGGTACACTGTCACACACAAGACAATTTTAATTTCAATTTGTTTTTTTTTTTTTTTTTTGATGAATAATTTCAATTTGTTTAATAAAATAAATTACTGTTACAAGGATAGTATAGATTTTCAGCTGGGACTGTGGTGGGGGGAAAAAGAGGAAAAGGACCTAATCATGATTGATCTGATCAATGTGAATTGTGAAAGGTTGTCTTGAATGTGTCACGTAAATCGTTGATTTCTGGTGTCTGGCTTTTGTTCTGTCCGTGGACCATAACACCGTGGACCAGCCTAGGGATTCCCAACGTTTGAGAATGCTTTTCTTGTCTTGATATGATTAATTGGGCCTAACTTAATCACAAGATTATTAGCAAAATTAAGTATGTTTAGTGAGGCCTGATTAATTAATTACAGGCCGAGGTAACGTGGGTCCACAGACATGACAGATGATGCTGTTTGGGCCTGAAAGCCTTGAACCCATCTTCCTGAATCAAAAGTCCTTTTTCCTATTTTCTTGTTTAGTTTTGTAAGTAAAAAACTAAACAAGAAAATATATATATTGAGCCATACCTTTTTCATTCTTTTTTTTTTATTTTTTTTTGATGATTTAGAACTACCATAAAATTAATAAGAGAATTTAGGTACAACAGTCGTGAGCGGATAGCTCCCGTCACAGAATACAAATATCGTATTGAGCCATACCCTCGGTTGCTACTTTCTGGTTCACATATTCTATTTTTCATATGGGGGTATTATTTCTTTTATTCCATATATATAATGAATATATATTAAGTATTTAAAATATTTTTTATTTCGTCTATAATATCTATAATATTATAAAGAGAAAATACGTTTTATGTCGACAATGGAAGTCACTTCATATATTTTTACATATTTATCCCCTTTTTATTTGAGTCGTCAGAACAAAAATGTAAAGTTGTCATAAATATGGAAATTCATATATGCATAGGTAGTTGTGATACTCATTTTGAAAAGTTCAAATTTACCCTTCTATTTATCTCATAATTAAATTGTAATTATCATATGTTGTTATGTGAAACCAAATTAATACTCTCATTCTGAACAAACATTTTTTTGTCTCACGTAATGAAAATTAAATGATAAAAAAAATATGTTTTGAATAATTAATTAAGTATTAATACTCAGAAAAATTAATGCTAGGAAATCATTTACGACAACTGCTAGTCTATCAAAATAGAGAATCCACAATGCACATCTTATGTGCCTAGCATGTAACTTTTTGAAAGTTTCTTGTTTCGTTGCATTGAACAAATCAATTATTCGTTATTTTTATAAGACAGTGTTCCTTTTACTACTAGATCACTTAACATTTTATAATTTATAAAAAACAAATTCTACAATAATGAATGAGATCATGAACATCAAACAATATAGAAGTGCAAAAATCTAATGATTCCAATTCCTACGATTAATAATGCAAGAAAAAGGACCACATCATCATGAATCCATCACCCAGACAATGAAATTAATAGCTCTGAAGTTTGAGAATTTCAGGGGAAAAAAAAAAGGATTATTATCAATCAAAAAATAAAAGGACAATTTTCTGACAGAAACCAACCCAATTCCTCAGCAATATCCCCGGAATATTTAAGAGGGTTATCATCATGAATCCAAGAAGTTGTTTGTGGAACTAGAAAAAGAGAAGTAACAGTAAAATCCATTAAGGTTAAAAAAAAAAAAGAGCAAGAACAGTTTGAACTGCCGTGGAAGAGAATAAAAAATTACCCATCAGACAATTGTGTGTGGTGTGAAAATTGGATATTCACATGTGGTCTTGCATTATTACATTGTGGGGTAAATGTCATTTTATTTCGTTTGTTATTGAAAAGGGTGCAATATTTTATCTTATGTGTTTTTAGAAAGATCACATTTTTGTCCACTTTTTTTTTTTTCCCCTCCATCTGGATATTTGATGTTGGGGGCTTCCTAATGTCTTGGCTTTTTTCTTGGAAAACAATGATAGTTTTATTTTTATTTTAGATTCTTTTTTTTTTTTTAACTTTTTGGGGTTAATGTTAGTTGCAAGGAAAACATTGTCTGTGAATAAATTAGTCGTTACAATCATGAATTATGATAAATTTGTGCCATATTCTCTGTGAGAAATTAGATATGAGAAAGCATATTTTGACCTCTTTTTTATTGTTTTTCATTTTGGAATAATAACCTCAATACTTCCTAAGTTTTGATCTAATTACAAAAATACCCCTTATGATTTAAAAAATTTACTATAATACTCCCCATCATAAATTACATAAGGTTTACTTGCCATGTTTCAATTTTGAGGAGGTGTAATTGTACTAAATTAATAGTAGGAGGTTATGATAATTTCTTAATCATATGGGACAATTTCGTAGTTAATCGAAATTCGAGGGAGTGTGATAATTGTTACTTTTTTGTATCAAAGTTTTAGTATGCATATATATTAATATTAAGGCTACAAACGAGCCAAGCTTGGCAAAATTTCCAAATTCAAGTTCAGCCCGTCTATAGAATTGATGAACTTGAGCTCGATCAACCACTGAAATCCGAACTTGAGCTCGATCAACCCCTGAAATCCAAACTTGAGCTCAAGATCATTTGAGAATATCAAACTCGAGCTCAACGAGCTCATAAATTCATCAAACTCGAGTAAGCTTGTTAAAAAAGAAAATAATAATAATAATAATAATATATTTTCATATTTATTTTTAATATATATGTTATATATTTTTAATACACGTATTCATATACTATATGTGTTATAATAGTATCTTATATATAATATATATTTTTAAATAATAACTCTGACTTGCGAGCCTTCGAACCAGTATTTCAGAGCGAACTCGCCTCGAAGTCAAGTTTGAACTCCATTAGATTTGAGTTGAGCTAAGTTTTTTTTGTCTCAGGCTGGCTCATCTTGCGCACCTAATATATATTCGGTCACATGTGCGTGGGTGGGTGCTGGGGGGAAAGAAACTAAATCCTTCTTAATGGGGCATGTCTTGCTCAGACACTTGCATAAAATGCTATGTTTTATTCCAAATAGAGAAGAATTACGTGTTTTTTTTTTATAAAAAAAGAAAAAAAAGAAGGAGAAACAATTTTAAAGATCAAATATATGAATTAAACACAAAACAAAATCTCACACGGGAAATCAAACCCAAACATTCTCTATAGTTTATATAAAGTGGGAGACGATACAACTTTATTCAAAAGATGATAATAGAATTGGGTGTATTTTTGAAAACATGTTCATTTTCTACGTTTACCCCTAAACTTTGTGACGTAAATCAAGATCCATAGTCATCAAATATAGAAGTTCAATTGCATCCAATATTGTGTCGCCCATACGCATTCACTAGGTGATTTTGTCTTGCAAAGATACTCCAACAGGTAAGATAGCAAACCCAGGCCATATCAACTTCTCAACTCCTTTGGCCTTGAACCATACTAGATATAATTTTGAAATATGAAAAATCGAGAAAGTTTATGAGTAATTCATAAAATCAAATATCACGTTTAGGTAGCTTTATAGACTTCTTGCAGGCTGATATGGCTGATATCCTTGCATAAAGATATGATAATATTGTAAGATGATAAATGAAATTCATTCTTGCTTCAGCAAAATCAAATCACTGTAACTATTGACAAATAAAAATGAGCAGATAAAGACAGCACAAAAGAGGGAAGCAAAAGAATCAAGTCAACATGCAACTTATCCAGAAGAGTAGTAATCTTTCATCTTCAGCATTAGAATTTATACATTATCTATATAGAAGTTATAAATTGTGTAAATTTGCACAATAATTAAATGAACTAGCGTACTTTTCATGAGTTTCAAATAATATATAATAAGATAATTACATTCATCAATCCAAAGGAAACTTGATAAAACACATCTCATAATCTAGTCAAGCAATTGAGTGTTTTGTTAGCCACAACTAGATTCATACCTTCTATTTCACCATATTTATCCACTGCTCCATACACTCCACAAGCTTCAGAAAACTCGTCTTTAACGTTCCACCGGGAAGCCCAACGTTTCAGAGTTCTTCAGCAGTTACATACGAAAGACACGTAATTCTATTGTTCTTCCACCTTCGAAGTCGTCAGATTATCTGGCTGCAGGAGGATCGTGGGTTCTACGTACGGTCTAACGAAAGTTCTCCTCCACCAGACCTCAAAGGCTCTCTGAAGATTAGGACAGTTGTCACCTGTCTTCAGAAAAATGCCCAACCAAGAAAGCAGAATACTTTGCTGGTCCTCTAAAGGTAGCGTGAGGATCGTCCTACCTATTCCTTCCTCAACAACTTTCCGGTCAAATGATCTGCAGGCATGTTGTAACCAGCTATAGTCGTTTATCAATGCCTCCAACCATGTTTGTAGCAATAAATGACGAGTATCCTTAGATGGGAGAAGCTCCCCTCTCCCAATTCCAACAAACAGCCTTGCCGTAATTGTGCTGACATGGTGGCGAGACACGATAGGAAGTTTTGGGTGAAGTGAAGCTAATTCTTGTTGACTAGCCCAAATAACAGCAAATTCATCTGCTGCTTGTCTGTCAGCTAAAATATCGAGTAACCATAAGAGATTATCAGCCTCCAGAGCCATGGACTTAACGACCGGTTCTCTTGTATCTAAAGGTTTATCAGCAAAATCAGGTTCTGCAGCTTGTCTGAACAAAGACAGTAAGGAATCTAGGGAGATTCTACAGGAAGCGTAAATTGATTCATTGCATAAGTCGGATGAGCCGGATGAGTTTGGAAGACTGTTATTTTCCCTGAGGAGTTTGAGTACAACAGATTTCATTTCACGTCTCCCTCTTTCCTCGTTGCTCTTGAGCACTAGCTCCAGTATGTGAGAAAGGGTGTCCTTTGGTGGTTTTGGGATCTCAGAAGACACTCGTTTTAGCACGGGTTTGACTCCAATACCCTCGCCCTTGAGACGTAGGATTGAAGAAACCACTTTCTCTTGTTCCTCTTCCCCAACCCAAGGGACTGCTTCCAAGTATTCCAAGCACGACCGGATGCATGACGTATAACCAAGTTTTTCGGCAACCTAAATTTTCATCAAATTCAAATGAGTTACAAGAAAATTCTCACTGAAATAGCCGTAAGAATGCATGGTTTAACATGAAGAAGCCTCTGAAGTGTGATCATTGCCTCAGCATAAAGATGAAATAAAATCAAAGAGGGGCACAGAGTTACAATAACCTCCCACAGAAATGGCCGCAAGATATGTTACTTAATATGATAATGGGCTCTGTCGCATAATCATTGTCCCAGCATGAGTATTGATTAGCATCGAAGAGCTACATATGTGGTTGTATTACCGTTAGAAAAGTAAAGTTTTGTGCAATTCATTCAATTGCATGGTATCCTGCCTTATAATTCTTAAATCCAGAAACAGAGATGATAAATTAAAACTTGAGTATTATTTTAGCAAGTAGATATTAATGGAAGATTATCCAGGCAACGCTGCAGTTTCTTAAAGTATTTTCATGTTAAAAATTCTGAGCCTACGCTTATAATAACAACCCGGGGCCTATTCTGATTTTCACTAGCTAAATTAGAGAAATCAGGATTATCAGCAAATAAAGCCAGTGTGCTTTAAATTTGTGATGAAAAACAAGGGAAGTAAAATTTTTATTGAATTAGACATGGCAGATTAGCAATCTATTTAGTTTAAACTAAGGCAAATGTAGAGAGTCTAGAGACTGTCAAGTAAAATCTTGTATGCCTGCTTGAACCAGTAAACATTTGTCTCGGTATTGTCGATTATTATAACTACCCTACACAAATCTTTAAATGTTCCTCTCAAACTAGTATTGTTGATTATTTTAACTACCATATGGCCTGCACAAATGGCTAAAGATTATCATAAGGATCCAATTTTTACAAGTGAAAAGCAAGAAAAGAACCACAAATGTTAAAGTTTGCCGTAAGGTTCCAATCTTTACAAGTGGAACTGCAAATCGAATAGATAATGGAACTGCATATTTGAACTATCACTAAAACATCAAAGGCAATCAATGCTTAGCTAATAAGATAGAAGAGAACCTTGAGTATACGCAGCACACGGGAAACGCTTTGCTTGATCAGCCGTTGCTTCGTTTCTTTACAGTACATCAGCCCAATAGTTTCAACATACATCTCAACATCCTCACAGTCATCAATTTCAAAAACTGGGAAAACAGGCTTCTGTTCCAACAATTTTTCGGCAAAGAAACTGCAATTTTTCTCTAGTATGTTCCTATGAACACTCACTTTCACAGCAACTCCTTGCTTTCCAAGCAAGATTACCTTGAGATCACTGGTTCCAGGGTCACCAAACTCAATTGCTACCTTCTTCGGTACATTTTCAAGCTTTGGCCGGGGCATCTCTTCATTCGTCAATGAGGAATTAAGAACAGGTGCATCCGAACTTTGAGTTCGTTGCTCCTCAGTGACGGGACCTGTCCTAGAAGATGAAGTCACTGGCTTTTTCTCAGTTACCGTGGTTTGCTTTTTCTGAACTGAAGTATTCTGCGTAGGAGAAGATGATTTGGGCTTGGTTTGAGGGGTTTGTGTTTTGAGCGTCTTCTGAAACACAACCGGGGAAGGACAACACCAGAATCCTTCTGGGGTTACAGCAATGGGGACATTTTTTATCTTAGTTTGGCCCTGCTCTACTTTTCTAACTCTAATTTCAGCCATATTCAAGAGAACTCAATCCAAATTTAAGTCATTATATTGCATTCGCATTTAGAATGAAAACAAGAAGGTGGACCCCTAAAAATTTGGAATCATGTTTCAAATCCAATTCAAAGGAAGTTTCAATTTGAATTCAGAACTGTTTTCAAGATATGAGCGAGAGAACACTGTATGCTACAGTAATTCGCAATTACAGCAGAATAACTTCTGTATTTCACTAAATTCTTGGACAGCACAAGAAACTAACAAGAACGTAGAAAGTTACTATGTCATAATCAACTCATTCTCTACAATAATGCAATTTCCACTATAAAGAATGCGGCAAACCAGATACAGGAAAGTAACTCCCTAAAGGTAAAATCACAGTTTCTACAAGGAAATCACAGTAACCAATCACAATTGCTTAATTAACTAGGACAAATATCTACTCCTGTGCTAAAATGAAAAAGAAAAACAACCCTTTAAAGTAAACCTCCAAAAGATCACAAAGAAGCTTAAAGATTGAATTTTTAAATACCCATTTTCAAGGAATTTTTTTGAAACCCAGTATACAACAAAAACTCACCAACAAAATGAGAAATCTGGGAGGGTTCTCCACAAGCCCCATCTCTATTTTAGTCAATTTAGCCACTGAAAATGATTGAAGAGCTTAGATGTCAAGCATCAAGGGAACCACTTTAACAAGGGACTTAACAGAGTGGAATGATGAGCTGCATAAATATTTTTTATTAACTTCATTAAATAAACCCTCAGCACCACATGATACGAGTAATTAAAGCTTAAACAAATAGTCCCCAGCATAAAGTGGCAAAAAAACTTCGATATTATTGCTGTTTTTTTCAGTACTTTCTTGATTTTAATTATTACTTTTTGTGGGTCTGAGAGATATCATCATGTCTTTGGCTCTACAAAATTATATTTCTCTCTCACACACACACAAAAACAAACTGAGAGTTAATCAAAGTGAGACAGGCATGCAAATTGAAATGGGGTTATTACCAGACCTTTTGATATTGTTTCTTGCTTTTGTAAAGCTTTACTGTGTCTTGGAAGCTGCTGCTTTTTCAGTGGGGTCGATTGAAAAGAATCTCTTGTAGTTGAAGACACCGTAGAATACAAGGCAGGTCTTTTGCAATTCGGGACTTGGCCTCGCACTGCGTGTGTCCTGTATTTCTATTCCTTTTCTTTTTTAGTTCTGTCCCTTCTTCCTATACTTTTGAAATTTATCCTTCCTTTTATACATTTCAATTCAAAAATGGAAGTACTTCATTATGTGAATTATGAGACACTAGGTCACATTAGTATAATATATATTCCCCCATTAATATATACTTTATTTTTTTATTTTTTTAAATATTAATATATTTTTAAGGATCAAATATATATATATAAACTAAAGTAAATTCTTTAAACTACCATTTAATAAACAAAAATTACTATGCGAAAGATAAAAGCTCACACATGCCTTGTGGGAATCGAACTTGTACGTCCTCTATGAAAGTGGGAGGTAGTTTCACTTCATTCAAAGAAATATAGCATATAATTAATATTTTTCAGCATACATGTATATAACTTTTGTTTCGTAATAAGAACTTTGAGAGTTTTATACTAATCCAAATTATTCTAATTTTGTGCAAAATTTAGAGAGGGAGAAGAAAAGGAAGCTATTTTATATGAATATAAATTAATATCCTCACCAATATTATTTGTACTAGTAGTAGACTTTATTATCTTAATTATAAAAAAAAAAGTTTGGAAAATAGTTACAAAATAGAACTTACTTTGGAAAGTGACAAAAAGAAAATAAAATCATGTAATCACTAAAACTTTTAACATCTAATAAGTAGTATTTTAAAGATTTAAATACCCCTACAAATTTCTTTTTGAGTTACTTAATGAGAATTTTAATTGATTATTCAGAAATTGTAGTTATTTTTAAATCAATTATACATTTTTCCTATTCAATAAGTTGAAAAGACAAATGGTCACACACTTTTCCTTATTTTATGTTTGCTTTAATGAATTTGGACAAGGTTGTCTTGTTTATTCCAATATTTACGACAAGAATAGTATTATATAGTACGATTGTGGATAATATTGTCAAGGCATGGCATATCACCAATAGTATGGTCTCAATTCCAAGACCAAATTCAAATCAAAGCATATAATGCTGAGATTGTCATCACAAAGTGACAATTTAAAGCAAAGTAGCTTGCTTTTCATAGAAATTGAACTTTGAGTCAATGTCACCCACATTTTGTTAATAGAGGTTCTATTGAGTTTTATAATATATATATATATATAATTAAAATGAGAAAAGCCATTACAATGTTAAATTAATATAACGACACTTTAATAATAATTTTTAAAGTTATCATTCGATAGAAAAGTAGTCTTACATATTGGTAAGAATCGAACTTGTAACTTATAAAATAATTGGACTTTCATCTTGTCATTATGCAAACCCTCATTATCAGCTATATTTCTTCTGAGGTGCGAAAAGATTCTTTTTTCTTTTCTTTTCTTTTTTTTTTCAACTGATATTTTTACATTAAACAGTTATTTTTTTAATAGGATCATCCACGTACATTAGCATAATCTTTGTAATTCTTTTTGTAGTGAATTTGGTACAAAAAGTTGGTCCATTTTTTACCACCTAATCACCGTTCATCTTATGGCTTTTGAAATTATAAATTTATCTTGAACTTTCATAAGAAGAGATAAAAACAATAAATTTAGATCAATTACATTATGTCAATATCATGCATTATATATATAAAACAAAGAAAAGGGAAAAGAAAAACTTAAACTTTCCTCGTAGAATTACCTATTATAAGATACACTAATAAAAGTCACTGAAAATAAAGAACGCCAGTACCTAAAAATATCACGAAGTTTCAACCTACTTTAAAGGAAATAGTTTGATTTGGGTGACTTTTAACTTAGGGTTAATGCAGTGAATGTGCCAATAAAGAACATCATTAACTTTTACCAACTAGCAATCATGCACTCCTTCTGCACACATAAAATATTATTTGAATAATATTATTTAAATATATTTTATTTATTTCAAATTAATTAAAAATATAATTATTTAAAAATCTTAACGAAAAAGTAATAATACGAAGGAATTCCAATCAAAGATAGTGAAGTAATAATTATATATACAATAGTGAATATTGTAATTGTGAAAGATTAAATAGAAAAATTAAAATTTAATATTTAAATTATTGAAGCCATCATCAATTTTTATTATGATAATATAAATATATAGATTGTTTTAACGAATCCCAAGACTCGAGATGATTATTCGTATCCTTTCTTTTGTCAAAGCCACAAATTAATGGATGTGACGGCCTACCAAAAGGGTAGAAGAAAAGAAAAGAAAAGGAAAATTTCAATTTTCCCAACCCAACCCTTCTTCTTCTTCTTCCTCCCCTTTTTTTTATTCTTTTTTGACTTTTCTTTTCCTTTTTATTTTTATTTTATTTTATTTTATTTTATTTTATTTCTATTTTTTTTTTTTTGGAAGAATCCCCAATCTAACATTTCAATGACTTTGAAACGTAATAATACAACACTAAAGGAGCAAAGAGCTTTTACGCATTCCGTAAATATTTGCTTTTATATTCTTTAAAAAAGATATTTTTGAATATAATCCCCCACTATATAATACACACATGCAGAATTAATTGTGTTTTAAAATAAAATTGTGCCATGCGAATAATTTAATGATAAGCTCTCAATCCTGCGAATAACTAATTGCATGTTCAAGTTTAATAAGAGGCTGTTAGGAAATCAACATTAATTTTCTCATCAAAAGAAAATAATAATCTATATAATTTATTTTTTGTCCATCATGCTAAATGCATAAAAATAATCTTATTACAAAAAATAACGACACAATAGTTATAGAAAATAATAACAAAATATTTTTCTTTTATGTTTCTTTTTCAATATTTATTTTTTTATTTCATTCTTTTTCTCAATTATAATTTTTTTCTTTTGAACTTTAGTGTCTCCAAATTTATCTTTAGATCATGTTATTTTACATAATAAATTTGAGTAAAAATATTCAATAATTAAAAAAAATCATTATTAAAAATAAATATATACTTTTTTTAAAAAAAAAAAAAAGATATACGCATTGAATGTACCACAATTGCTAATAATAATAATAATAATAATAATAATAATAAATAATAATTATTATTATTATTATTGGCAATAAATTTGACCATTACTAACAAAATCCCAACAATTTATCAAAAGCGACGCCATACCCACCAATCACAAAAGCAAAGCAACTCAAGAAGGCCACCTGTCTGTAAAAAAATCTCGCTAAGTGCAATTAGAATTTCTTTTGACTTCTCTTCTTTTGTGGCATTGCTTTTAAACATGGGCCATGGCTTTGCTGTAAATCTAAAACAGTAGATATCAAGGTTTCGAAACCAGCACATGATAGGGTGTCAAAAGGCAGCAGGTCCCCTGATAGCCAATGCCCTTTAACTATGGAAAGAATTGCTAAAGACTTAATTATCCCCATAAAAATTGCTAATTAGGTTTCATTCATATCCACCCAGGATGGTGAAATAGGGACTGAAGATCAATTTCTTACATAATTCACGGACAAGCTTTACGTTCCAAAGTGAAACAAGGACAACAATCTTGCTGCCATTGCTCAGGGGTGAGGATAAGTTAGGAATTAGGAATTAGTACAAGTTGTCCTGTTCCGACTGTCTTCGTTTTCTCTGTCATCCGACATCATGTCCCGATAGTGTTCAAACTTAACTTTTTATTAGCATTAAGTAATTTCTGTAACGGCAATAACAACTGAATAGTTTCGAAAGATTGGAGGGAGTGTCTTGTAGTTAGCCAACACCGTGAGAAAAATATGAGAAGCATTAACTTATATGATGATATTAAAGGAAAAAATAACCAAGAAAAAAGACCAAAATAAGAACCTACATTCATATGAAAATTAGCAGAGAACCAAGTGAGTAAATGTACTACACTTCAGATTGATTGCTAGTGACTGAAGATAGATTCCTTGACCAAGCTTCAATTGGGACATGGGTGGGAATAGTGTGCAGAATCCAACTTGTTTCTGCACACAAACACCCAAGCAATTTTCCATGGCAATAGGACAACAAATATTGCCCAATTTAAGACCCCTCCACATTATTAAAAGGATGTCATAAGCTTGTCAATTAGGATTTTCAATAAAGCCTTCCTCTACAACTCGAAGCGCCACATAGACACGGGCATCCTTCCCCAGGCACTAGCTTGTACTGGAAATCATATGTCAATTCTTCGCCCAAAGCTATCTGCTCATAATAACAAAGTGGACGAAACATTTTAAATTGGAACAGTTCTAAAGCTATTTAATATGCAGTGAACGATTGTATCTAAGTTTGGTGTTTTTAAGGAAACGTAAAGCGTGCTTACATCTCGGCTGGCATAGAAACCGATGTGTGCAAGTTGACTATCCATGCTTTCTACAAGAACTTGATGATTCACGAGATTCGGGGAGCAGCTAAGAGCAGTATAGGAGAAGGATCAAATTAGCAGCCGCCAGTACAATAAAAATCATATGTAACACAAATTGCATACAACTTGCCGCCATCATATACGAGGGACCCTTATGTATTACTATCGTATATAACAGACTACGGACCCTTTTCCAAAAATAACTGAAGTTCCACTAACAAGAATAATTTCTCCAGAAGGTCAATTTCCAGACAAGAATAATTTGCTCCAGAAGGTCAATTTCCAGTTAATGACATGAATAAATGGTGACAATTACTCTCAATCCATGGAGTTACAAAATCATCAAATGCTACTGATTTTAGAATGAAGGTTACTGAATCTTGAACAGGTTATATCTTCCACCCTCATCCCACGAGAAAATTTAGAGGAATTATGCACAATATCGTTACTGATAAACTAAAATGATCCTTATGGACACAGCTAAAAGTGCTAAGTATGATAGACTTAATTCCCAGCAACTCAATGTTACAGATAAACTGAAATGATCCTTATGGAAGAAAAGATACTTCATTCCATGGAACAAGAAATGCTTTATTCCTTGACAAGCAAACTATTAGCAGCTTGGGATCAAATTAAGGTTCGCAACTTTGAAATGAACGGGCAAGGAATGGAAGAGAGATGCTCAAAACAAAATGACACTCAAAAGAACATGCAAATTATATAGTCATTTGTATAAGAGTCATTAAGTCCTCATGAGGGTGGAAAGCTTCTGCAAAACAAGAAAAATATTTTGATTAGATTTGAGAAGATTCAGCATTTAGCCTTCTCATAGTCATAGTTTTGGACCTCAGAGTTCCACATTTCATGCATATCTCATTCAGTATTCAAGTAAATGATCCTAGAAAAAGTTTATATATAGAATGGCAGAATTACGAGAACTTTTCCATTAAGCAGCGAAAGTTAAGGCAACCTTCCAACGCCTAAGAAAAAGTTGCATTGAGTACAAAAAATTTAAAAGCAGATATGTAAACACTTCCCTCACCTATGGTTAATGTAACGTGACACATTTCCATAATTTGTGGCATCAATTGCATATGGAACCTGCCCTTCGATCAATCTGCTCATGTCATTAATGTGAGCATCAATCTCGTAAAAGTATCCGCAACCTTCTTCACCATACCTGTTCTCCAAAGACATAACATTGGACTATTTGTCAATCAAGTGTAAGAAATTAACATGAACAATATGTGATCGAAATCTAGTGAGGAAAGAATCAATTGAAAAGAAAACTAAACCTATTGCGTCTCTCATTTGCTTCCTTTTCATCTATGACCTCCCCAATATACTCACAGACAAAGGTGCCACGTAGAATTGCTTCCCTTGCCCTCACTGCCCAACCCTGAAGTCAAAATGGCAATGTACATTGATCAATTATTGTCCGCATAAAGACCATTGATACTGCACAATAAAGCTAACCTAACAGTGTCTTTAGTTATTTTTTCCCTTTTTGAGAAAACTTACTTTGAGCGTTGATTAGAAATTATTAAGAAGAAGAGACGCGCGGGGATGGGGTGGGGGTGTTGGTTTAAAAAAAAGCACATTGTATAAAATTGCCACATAACTTTCAAGATGGAAGTTATCCGATAAACGTCATGCTCATAATGTGAATCAGACAATTCATAAGGAAAATTCAAATATAAATTGACTGTTACCTTTTTCTCTGTCTTAAATATTTCCAACTTCACTTGCACCCCATTTTGCAGAACCCTGTTTCGGCAATCCCTACTGCAGTGGCACCTCTGATTGCACTCATAAACTAGATAACCCTCCTGAGTATTCATGCAAAAATTGACATGTTACACAGGTCATGCTCTCCATAAAGTAGCAGAAAAGATAGCATCAAGATCATGCAATATTAGATGTACATTGGTCAAAAAAACTGAATGGAATGATCTTTACAAACATGTAGCAAACACCATAATGGATTGTTGAGCCATGGAGATGGTTATTCAATACATTACTTGTTAGAATCCCACATCTGAAAAATATCAAAGTCTTGGCCACTTTATATGGTCCTGGGCAATCCTCACCTCACAAGCTAGCTTTTGGGGTTGAGTTAGGCCTAAGCTCCATTTTCTAACATTACTCAATTACATTATTAAACACAAGGTATTGCAACAAGCACCACATGCGTTAGGGGTTAGGTGGCACAAACAGGAAAAGTAAGCTGGAGTTTTCTTCAAATGCAAACTGAATATTGATCACCTTGTGTACAAAATGATAACTTCTGGGTGAATTAACAGTTAGTACCAAGTGACATGGCTAAAGAAATCTTGTGAAATTCTCTGCTTGGCTTTTACAAGCAGTACTTCTGAGCAAACTCCATAAAGCATTGACAGGATACAGCTTTATCCTCGAAAGAATATCCGAGAATGACGAAGCCAACGACTAAATACTACAGCCAGAAATTATATTTGACATCCCGGATTACAGCAGTGTTTCAATTTATTATCAACCAGCATAAAGCAAATGCCAAAACATCCAAAATTCTGCAGCACAAGGCAAATTTACAAAGTGAAACAGGAAAAGAATGTCGTGTACCTCCAATATAATCCGACCTCTCTCATCATATGGAGACCTCCCATGCATGGGATTCCCATAAATATCTTTGGCATCTTCATAGTCATTGTCAAAAAGATATACATGATCACATGTTTCAGAAGAGCATGTTGAATGTGCACAAGAACAACCCAATTGCAAACTCTGGACATCAATATATATGCACATTAGTAAGTTTCGTATGAATGAATATGCATTTAGTTATGCCAGAATACAGCAAATATTAGTCACTGTAGAAGAACGAATAAGAAGCATAGGCGGATTATAACAGAGTCCATTGCAGTATTCTGTTTCCTATATAGAGTATGAATCTATCTATATATCAATCTGTGACAACATGCATATCATTTTTTGGGTGATCACACAAAGTAGCACTAATGGCACAAGATCCCGCTACAAGATAGTTCCATAAAGACTAAGAACAAAAATCATTAGATAAGATGGTCACTTGTTCTTTTTTTTT
>JACFYI010003624.1:810869-831178 GCA_014898755.1 Handroanthus guayacan | reverse complement strand
GAGGAAATTGGTAGACTGAAATTGAGATTATTGGTGCAGAAAAGGGAGAGAGAGGGGTGGAAAAACCTAGTGCAATATTTTCTAGGCAAAAATGGAGGCACGGTGGGACTTGTAACGTGTGGGGGGTTGTGTGTGAAATTTGGTTTTATATCGGGGGTATTTTGGGGAATTCACTTTGGTGTTTGGTCTGGCCTATGTGGTTCGGGGGATGTGGAAGTTGGGGTTATTAAATTATGGGTGAAATTTGACTCTCTGAATTTTTTAAATAAATAATTTTTTGGTGTTTAATGTTGAAAGTTTCTTACAGAAATAACATTGCATTAAATATTTATTTGGCAAAATTCACTAAATATGCCAATTAAGAATTAAATAGGTTGTCTAACCTACTTTTAAGGTATTAACTTGCGCCTTCTTTTTTAATAAATTAATTATAATATTTCCTTTATTAACCATCTCATAAGTTTAAAGATCGTAGTTTATTCAAACAATTTAATTGATTGCGGCGTGTTTGGTTAAGCTTATTTAAAATATTTTATAAACTCTTACATCTTATAAGATATTTTTTTGCGCTTATTAACCATTTCATAAGTTTAAAGATCTTATTTTATTCAAATATTTTAAGTTAGATTTTATATTAAAAATAAGTTATTAAAGTGTTTAGGTAAAATAAAATCTTCTAACATATAAGATGTTGGTAGTGGCAATTTTGTAATCAAAATAGTTAAAAAAATTAAAGATACATGTGAAGATTTTAAAAATAAGTTAAGGACTCCTTACTTTTTTAAAGACTCCTTGCTTTTTTAAAAGAGCTAATACAATCTTTCTTAAAAAGCTTCACCAAACATTTAACGACATTTTGTAAGATGTTTTAAAGAGCTTCACATTAGAGGCTGTTTGGCTAAGCTTATTTGAAACGTCTTATAAGCTCATTAAATATTCAAGAAGCCAGTTCGCCATGTCTTAGTTGTTAAAGATGGTAAATCTTATTTTAAAGATAAGTTAAAGTATTTGAATAAAATAAAATATTTTAACTTATAAGATGTTAGTTTCCATTCGAGGGGAGGGGGGGAAGGCTTATAAGATATTAGTAATATCAATTTTATAATTAAAATAGTTAAAATTGAAGGTTTATGTCAAGATTTTAAAAATAAGTTAGGAACTTATTACTTTTCAAAAAGAACTTATAAGATCATAAATCTTATTTTGAGAACTAATAAGATATTTTTTGAAAAATTTTATCAAATATTTCATGGCATTTTATAAGTTCTTAAAACATATTACAAGATGTTTTGAAAAACTTATAAGCTCACTCAAACATGCTCTTACTTTTAAATTAAAATCTCACATCTTATAAACTCTAAACGCCCTGCTAATTCAGTTGAGTGATACTTTTTCTTCTAGCTCCAGGTTAAGTAACAACACAAACACAAGAAAATACATTGAATCATATAAAATTTCACTTATTCTGTTATTATTCGTCCTATTTTTTTTACATTTTTTACATTTCACCCACAGAAAATACATTCTATGAAGTATTATTCATCTATACTTAGGACCAATAGCTTCATGCACAAATTTGTAGTATTCCGTATCAATCAAAGCATTTAGATCCAAATTTGCTCCAATAATAAATATTTTAGAGCTAGAAATCAACAAGACAGCTCAAATAGTTTCTTATTTTGAGCATCATTTATTTTAATTTAGAATTTAGAACGATGTTCATGGAAAATGATTGTGGTAAACGAGAAATAATTATTAAGATATTTGCAATAAGGAGGCCCACTTGTTATTTCATCTCTTTATTATGTGGTACTGAAGTAGGCAATTTTTTCATTCATCTTTCCACGTAAGATATGTTATGTATATTAGGGTTTAGGTCTCATTAATTATTTATTTACGGCCAATGTTCACATGTGTAATTAATGTATTACACTTAATTCTATTAAGAGGGTGTTTGGCTGAGCTCATAAGCTCTTCAAAACATTTTATAAGATGTTATAAGATGTTTAAGAGCTTATAAGATGTTAAAATATGTTTGATAAAAATTTTCAAAAAAGATATTATTAATTCTCAAAATAAAATGTTAGGAGCTTATAAGCTCCTTTTAGAAAAGTAAAGAACTCCCAACTTATTTATAAAATCTTAACATCCACCTTTACTTTTAACTATTTTAATTACAACATTACCATTACTAACATCTTATAAGTTAAATGATCTTATTTTATCCAAACATTTTAACAACTTATTTTTAAAATTAGATCCATCTTACAAGCTCCAAAAACATCTTATAAGATATAGGAGCTTATAAGATGTTTTAAATAAGCTTAGCCAAATACCCTCTAAATTAGGGGAACATGATTCCACAACTCTAGGCATCGTTTGTTTACAAGAAATGGCATCGAAGTAAAGAATCCCATTGTCATTACTTTCTCTCACATTTTTGTGGGGTTTGAGGATAGGGTTTAAGAAACTTTTCAATTGTGGAAGCTTCATAATCAAATAGGTGATGAGATCCGATCTATTTTTTAATAAAAAATAATATATTTTTAATATTGAATGTTAAATTTGAAATATTTAATAATTAGTCATTGTATTTGATTTAAGTCTCATTTGATAGTGCAAATTGAGAATCCAAACTAGTCGGCCCCATAAAGATTAGGATGTAAATTAAGCTAGATTAATTAATCCAATCAAATGTTTGATGTAGGACCCTCAATTATACAACATGTTTTAATAACCCTTCTAAATTATTAATTGTAACATCTACCCTTCAGATAGAATTATCTATTTCAAATATGTGTTTCGTCTTTTATTTCTTGTTATAAATATATTCAAATATATTAAATATTTTCTTTATAAAAGCGTGGGATTGTGGGTGCCATTCACTTGACATGCGTTCATGCCATGAAATAAAAAATGAAACATGAATTAAAATAAAGAAATATATTTTCTAGTTGTAATGTAGAAAAATAAATAATTCAAATTAACAACATAAAAGCTAAAGTAATGAATTAGTACAATGATACATAAAAATACTGAACATGAAAAACCTTACTTTGATTAGTTAACTAATTAAGTTTCAAATAATTATTAACCATCTATTATAAGAGAATTTGAATTCTTTTAGATATCGATGAATGAGCATATCTTCATTAACACAAACACACACATCTAATAAAAATTAATAAAAATATATTTCCCGAATCTTGTATTTCCTTGAAGGTGATTTGAGACAGGATAACAATGAAGCTGATTCAAGCCAAGATACTCAAGTAGCTGGTGTTTGGAGACAGGCTTGTCAAGGTGTAAATAGTACCTCTTGTTGGTTCGAGTATGCAAAATACGTGGACAAGATTGAATCCATTCAACATCGAAAGTCTAAATTAGATGAGTATCTTGAGGAGCATGTGTATAAGGCAAATGATGGAAGTGACTTTAACGTTTTAGATTGGTGTAGAGTTGATTTGTTGGAGTATAAAATATTTTCAATAATGGCAATAGATATCTTAGCCATTCCAGTCAGTACAATTGCTCCAAAAGCCACTTTTAGTGCGAGGACTAGAGTAATTGAGATTATTGTGCCTTGTTATCTATAGTGACAATTCAAGCACCATTGTGTGGAGGAGATTGATTACGGCACCGTTTCAGAGTGAGCAAAAAGAATAAGGTGAATCAAATTATTGTTGCATAATTCTAATTCTTTTCATCACCATCATCATCATCATCGTCATCATCATTATTATTAATTGCTTAATATATATCTTGTGAAGAGAGAGAAAAGCCGTGGAATCAATTCCCTATTGGTGATGCTAAAGCAAGATAGTCTGTTCTTGGTAAATTGTTAACAACTTTATGTTATCTTATATTATATCTTATTTTACTTATTGAACTTATAATTGTTCTGTTTATCATTGTAAGCGTCTCATAACCACTGAAGATCATACGTTGTAGAGTAATTAAACTTTGTAGTTTATTGATTTTTATGTTTTCGTCAATTTGTTCTCTTAATAGATTAATAGATACACAAAGTATATATTTTGTTGTTATGTTGAGTTTGAACATTGTTATGTTTTGTCGTTATGCTGAGTTTTGAATAGGCAAGTTGTTTCTTGTTTTTATTGGCGTATGTATATGAAAGAGTGATCGTGTTTTCGTATTTGTTGTGAAAAATTGTTGATTTGTGATGCATTTATGCATACCGTGCTTGTAAGTTTTGAAGTTTTAATAAAATATTTAGCAAACTTTGCAAAGTTGCTTGTTTGGGAAATGAAGTATCAGTATGTTAATTTTAATGAGTGTTGAGCTCGCTATGAATAGTAGACAAAGTTTTTTAATCTGAAATGAGCTTGAGCTTGGGCTCGACAAGCTCGTTTAATCGAAATCACTTTAGAAATTTCATAGTGAGCTTGAATACACGTGCTGAATTCAGGAGCTCACGAGCTTGAGCAAATTCAGGAGCTCACGAGCTTGAGCAAATTCAGGAGCTCAAGCTCACTCAATCTTGAATTTTTAGGGTCGCACAAGCTTGAATTTAATATTTTGATAAACAAGTCAAGCTCGAGCGTGGAATTTTTGCCAAGCTCGGCCATTACAGCCTTATGTTTGACAATGTAATAATTAGTAATATGAAAATATAGATTTCATTGAAAAAAATAGAAAATAAATTTTCTTAATTCTTTAGGGCCTATTTGGTTAGCATATGTGTTAGCAATTTTGCGACTCACAAACAAATTTTTTTAAGAATTATTTGGAAGGTCCATTGTTTTGCAATCATATCTGAAGACAATGACTCCAAAAACTCAAAAAACCCCATACACTTTGGAAGGTGTTCTGCAGTCATGATTTGAAATTTTCTATTTTACAAAATTTAAAATAGATAATGAATTGCATATATATGGGAATTAAGTTAATTATATATATATATATACACGAAAATATATAGATTTAATTTAAACATAATTTATAAATATATTTTAATGTAAATATAGTTTATCATTTAATTTTTAAACATAAACTTAATTTAGTTTTAAAATATGATTTAGCTTAGATATAATTTATATAAGTTTATCGATGGAAAACTATATATATATATATGAAAATTAAATAATATTATGTATGTGGAAATTTATAAATTTAATTTAAATATAATTTAGAATTTACTTTAATATATTAATGTAATTTAACTAAACTTATAGTATAATTTAATTCAAATATAATATATACTTTTTAATAAAGTGTAATCCCCTATTTGGGATGGTCCCAAGTGTTTTTCTAAAAATACTATTTCTTTTTCCTTTTTTTTTGTGTATTTTTGTTTGTTTTAATAATAGTGTACTACCATACCACTACAGGTTGATTACATTACATTCCACAGTCCACGCACATATAATTGAATATTATTTTTTTACGTATATTAACAAAATTAATGTCATTATTTTTTATGTTGGATAGTTTATCATTAATAGTAATAAATAGGGTTTTCAATGGATATTCGAAAATTCTATTACCGTCTCCATATCTATTTATATGTATTATCCATATTCGATTAGAAGCTATTCAACGGTAAACAAATACGAATATGATAATCGCATATTCAATTCGTTTAATATCTGTTCCGAATACATATCCATTGAATATGTCCATTGAACATCCATTTACATATTCAATTATATCCGATATCCATATCTAAGAAATAATATTTAATATATTGCTATACATATAACATATTTAATGTACAAATGCATGTATTTTAGATATATTAAATAATATTTTAAAAAATATTATATATTATATTATTGTACATAATATACTTTAATATTTTTAATGTATTTTAAATATTGTACATATTTGGAGTATGAACTTTTAGTCTTTTTATATTACAAGTTTTGTTTAACTAGTGCTACTAAATTGATTAAACCAATTGAATACGAATATAGATATAGATATCCAAAAAATTATATATCTGAAATATGGATATCCAAAAAATAAAATGCAGATGTGGACATTGGATACATATACAATAAGAATAATTACAATTGACTATGAATATCTTAAAAATATGAATATAAACGGATACTCACATATCAGACTTCGTTTAATAGCCTTCAGATATAGACACGGATATCATTTTTCAATATCTACCAGATACAAATATGAATACCTAATTAGTTAATTGGATGCGGATTTGAGTACAATGTATCCGATATGTAAAATATTTGCTTATATCCTTGGAAATGAGATTATGAAAGGCAATGTTTTGGATTTATAAGTGCATAGCTTTGAATGTATTGAAAGGGCTAGTAAATTTGATTAATTAATATACTGATAATCTACCTCAATATAAGTTATAATGTGGGCCGCTGACTTTTTTCATCCAACATATCAAATGAGCAACTAGGTGAGATTATGGTTTATTAGTTACCCTAATGTCACCTAATAAATGCAACCAAATATGGCCTAAAAATATAAATTATAAATGAATTATTTTAATTTTTAAAATATGATCAAAATTAAACACTAGGATTAAAATATTAATATTTTGCATATAATAATAATAATATTATTATTATAAATTTATATGTGTTTAATTGTGTTAAAATATAAAAATTATTAGATGTTCAGGATTGTGTGCCTGTCACAACCAGGGTGCCCCACCAGTATAATTTTACTGCCATATTGGGAACCATTGGGTATCCCTAAACTCAAAGCCCTTCTCTTTAGTTCCCGCCGAGAAGGCAGAGGAGGATACCAAATCAGAAGGAAAATTCCAAAATTCTGCCGGAATTTTTACCTGATGGCGACCCCGGCTAAATCTGTTATCCGCCGCAGCAGTCGCCGGAAAATACCCTCAACCCCTTCCAGCACCCCTAACACGGCCATATGCACTTCGTTGTTGAAACAAGTACGCAATTGCTTCCCCATTCTTCTATTATTTTTGTCATTCTGGTAATGTCTTTTTTTCTATCTTTAATTGTGGTCTTCTATTAGGTTTTCTTGCATGATTGGTGGCTGATTAAAGCCGATCCCGATTCACAGGGCAGACGATTAGGCGTTGGAGGTTTCGCTTCCAAAGGGTAAAATTTTCATTTGTCCTTCTATTTCATGGTATATGTGCTTTGTAAGTGTTAATAATAAAACAATATGGAGTAGGACGAATATTTAGAAAAGTTAAAACTAAAGGTTGAAATTACTTCCCAGGGCAGGCTTGTGTACGGTATACTGTCTCTGAGTTGTGAGAATATGTATATTTTTGGTTCAGAGAATTAGTTTTTACTCATGAAGAAACTACGAGGTTAAGGATCTCATATGACATCAACATGAAGTTGATTCCATATCCATTTTAATGATTCAATTAATAGTTTAAAATGTTTACTCGAGGATTAGAAATCTCTAGTAACTGAATATATCCAAAACAGAGGAATCATTGTTCTTAAGAATTGGAAATGCTTAGATCTTAAAGGTCTTAAATTCAAATTACATATAGTAATCTTTAATGTGACTAGTAAAGCTAGAAATTTGGCGTGGGCACCAAACTCCTCCAAAATCTGGTTTGCAAGCTCAATAACTTAGTCGAAGTAATTTTGGATCAATAGTTGATGATTGCCTTTCCACCATCATTGTCCTAAAGTTTACCATTGATGAAATAATATCTAATTGTCTATGGGGAAGATTGGCATCTCATGGAGTATAATTATGCTGTATTCAGAGTCCTTCGTTACTTTGGCTGCAAACTTTTAATTTTTTTGCTGTAAATTGCTTTTACATTCAGTTCCTATTTGGTTAATATTAGGCTATGGATACAAATGTCATGTCCATATAGAATGAGGAGGCGAGTCTTTCCTTATACTATCAGTAGGTATTATTTATTTCACACGCATAATTTTGTTGATTTCAGTAATGCAGGAACCAAGGGATAAGAATTTTCCTCTCTTCGCCAATAGTCAAGAGACATGATGCTGTTACTCTTACAACGGTAGATGGCATTACTATTATGGTCTATGGACATCTCAATCGGTCTCGCACACTTGAAAATGGCTTCTCTAATGAGGTATTTTATTTTCATTTTATTTGTACTTATCCCTTATCACGCACTCCACAGTTATGGTAGAGTTCTCCAGTGTTAATTTATGCAGAAGCATTCTTCTTCAGATAAGTCAGCTATTGTTCTATCTGAGTTTCTATTCTCGACAGGTGTGTGATCACTTTGTGATTGGGTTTCCATATAACTGGGAAGAATTTGCAGCACTATCTGTTGATGAAGCAGCCCACTTTTCCGCTTCGGAAGGGATATTTGGTTCTGATGCATATAAAACACCCACCCCAAGAGAAAAAGGAAGCAAGGTGCTGAGCAGGAATATTTTTGATGCTATACTGCAACAAAATAATGTCGATGTTTCTCGTTGCAGCGGAGGAGCATCCCGTGCAAACAAAGGACGTTCTCCACAAATAATAACAATGGTTGCAAACCCTGATGAAACTCCCTTGAAAAGTAAGAAAATGAAGGCTGAACAGAGGAGGGTTAACCATAGTGTGGAAAACGTAGTACGTAGCGGTCCTTTGACAAGAAGTAAAACAAGGTTACTGGACCAGTAGGACTTGATCTGGACAATTATATCAAGTAAAAAATGTTAAAGTAGCTATTTCTAGTTTCATATATTATTCTGACTATCGATATGTAAAGAGATGTCTTTGGGTACATGGTCTATGAGATGCATGCAACAAAACAAGTGTGTTTTGGTAGATAGTGTGTCCGATACAACAAAGGAAAGCTGATTTGCTGGAGATCATTGATTTACTCTTTTAAGTTAAAAATTCTTCGGTCGAGGGTAGATAAAGTGCTAACGTATGTTGTAAAAATTCAGTCCTTTCTAATTCCTCCTCGTTGGCAAACTATGAAGACCTTGGATTGTTGGGGAAAGGATGATGTTTTCCATTTTCTTTCATTATTGTTGAGGATCAATGTGGGGGGAAATATGACCACCTTGATGAACTTCTTGCTGTTAAAACTTCAAAATTTGTAAATGGATCAAGAATCACAATTTAAAACAAAAAGCAGAAAGGAAATTTAGTGTATACCGGATCAATGTGTTAGGGCGAGTTCAAGTTTGAATCATAGCTCGACTTGAGCAAGACAAGCTTATTTTTCATTGCTCGAGAAAAGAAGAAATCAAACTCGAGTTCATATCGTTGGCTCGAGTTAAAATCCAAACTCAAGCTCAAAGTATTGATTATTATGGATTACCTAACATTTCTTAAAATTAATTTGAAATTTATACATTTATATGTGTTATCAGATTAACCATTGATATGTATTTGTAATATATTCACACATATTAATTAAAAATTCATGAGCCAACTAACTTTCGGTTTGAGATTTGTCCATTGTAAGGCTTTAAATTATTGCACTCGGCGTGTTCGAGTTCTATACTTCTATTCAAGCTAGTTCACCAGCTAATTCACTACGCTTGACTTGCTTGACACTTCGAACCCTGAAATTATCAATCCTTGTGCTGCTGCGACAGCTTATGGCCAAAACAGTTGTTGCCATTGGCGGTGGCTATAGATTAGTGGGAAGCTAGTGTGGGGGTGAGAGTGGGGACAACAGTAGGAGAAAGAGATGCCTTTTTGCATCCACATATGATTGGCCTTGACTTACTTGTCCTAATGCCTTTGGAAAGTTCACTTTTTCTGTCTCTATTTGTTGGGATTCCACGCTCTCTTCCTCTCTGACAGTACATTGTCATTTTTTGACATGATAAATATGTGTGCGCCTCGATGTACAATGCTCAGTCCTCAATGTGTATAATACATACATTATCGAGTCACTGAAGGACAAGAAAAAAGAAAGATTCTGATTCATATTTTGGAATTGGAAAGAAACACTTCCAACTGTTTTGTGACTTTCTTTCTTGGAAAAATTGTGCAGTCTTCCCAATATCTAAGTTACTGATTTATAATTATTTGCATAAAGTTTGAAATAAAGCATGCGGGCCATTTTGGAAAAGCTGATGCAGATTTATACGTAAGATTGCTGCAATGCAGACTGAAAATTTAAAGACATATCTGATTTATACAGAAAAAGAAAGAAAAACATAAAAGACAAAGAGGAAAGATCTATGAATCCATAAGCTTGCTTCTAACTAAACATATATTTTCCTTTTCTTTTTCTTTTTCTTTTTTTTAAAATAAAATCTTATTTGTGGCCTATTTGTTGATGAACAGACATTGAGATTTGTGTTTGATTTCTTGAAACTGCTATGATGCAGCAGTTGTCGCTTGATTAATTGGTTTTGTAGCTGAAAATCTATCAGGTTAGGCTGCTTAGCTAGGAAAAATGTAAAATGATTCTCCCTGCCACCGATTTCATAAGTTTATTAAGATTATTTAAAACATCTGCATATAATAAAATATTTTTAGAATTTATAAGATGTTAGATTTTATTTAAAAAATAATAATTTATTGAGGTATTTGAATAAAATAAGATGTTAAAACTTATAAAATGATAGTAATAACAATTTTTTAATGAAGATCGTTAAAATTAAAAGAGCATGTTAATTTTTTTAAAATAAGTTAGAATTTTTAATTTTTCCAGAAGAGGTTATAACTTATGAGATCTTAACATATGATCTTAGGAGCACTTTTTATATCTTATAAGCTTCTAAATATATTATAAGATGTCTTAATTAAATAGATTATAAGCTCATCCAAACCCTCAAAGTTAATACTGAATTTATTAAAAAAAAGGGAAAAAGAAAAAGAATGAATATGACCTTATAACAGCAAAAGACAGATGGATATCTAACCTAATCTTGTGTGCGAGAACAATTCCCGCTACCTTAAAACTAATTAATTAATTGTGGAGAAAAAATGTCAGCATCAGGGATTCCTTGAGTAAACTATGTTTTCTTTTTTTCTTGCAATGTTCGAGTAAAGAATATCATAAATACAGCTCAGTAATTCATGGTGTTACAAAGTATGTCTGTCAGCTTTGATTATAAAAAAAGGTGCTCCACTTACTCCCAAACTATATATTTTATGCATAACTTTTCAACTATCTTTTTAAGTTGACAATGGGAAGAAGAAACAATTGGTATTGGGAGACTGATTTGTGTACAACTTCATAAAATAGATAAAATAGAAGTTTCTTGGTAATACAGTGTGACAGACAGGCCCTGTTATTGGCTTTTTTTATCTTATCTTATCTTATAAAAATAAATGAAGTGTCACAAGAGTCCAAAGTGGGCATTCCCTTTTGTTGCTTCATAATGTATAACCCAATGTCAAGTACAGAGTTTGAATTCATATTCTGCTCAATCAATTTGGCGGTACTCAGATTTCTGTTCGTATTTGAAATCGTATTTTCTCTGTTTTTCCTTCTTAAAGAACCATTTCTTGAGATGAGACTATAATTGATGAAATGACGAAAATGCCCTAATCACCATGAGAAATTACTGAGAGCCTGAGGACTTGGACTGGTATGACCCAGCCTCTGACTTGCAAATAATGGTTGGCAAATAAGAACGCATGATATAATCTAATTGAGTCATTCATGCATGATTGTATAGGCCTATGTCATTCGAATACTATAAACATCCTCTAACGAAAACCTAGTCACATTAAGTCTACTTTACCTATTCCCGGCATTTTTTATCAGCTTTAATAATTAGACCTCTTATATTCAACTTTCTTTAACTTAAACGGAGGATTTCTCTACCGTCACCCAATAATCGTAATTGATTATCGGTTCTTAGGATTAAACCCATTTACAAATTTTGTGAGGATAAACGAAATAGACTGTCCAAATTATGATAATTGGTTCAACTCCAAATCGATATGAAATGTGTCAAGACATTTTTATTTTGACTAAATTTTCAAGCATTAGAATTTTAATCTTTTAAATCCTAGTAAAAAGATTCTGAGTTGTTTTTAAGATATTAAGAACACATTAAATGCAACAATTTTATAAATAAAAAATAGTTTAAGTGAAAAGATATTAATCAACAATGTTAAAGTTCTCATTTATCATTAATGTAGCTAATATTAATTTTGTTTGTTACAGCAACAATATTTGCAAACTTAAATATGATAAGAATATTTCGAATTTTGTACAAGAAAATACTCAGTGAAACCATTTAATTAAGGAGACCATATAATTAACTTAGTTAAAAATTAAAAAGAACTCAAATTAAGTTTTGCAATACTCTTTTGGAACTTTTCAAAATATCTTCAAATACAGCTAGGTTATGACTTTCACTACTTATCACTTTGCAATTTTCTCTATAATTTATTGCTTTTCAAAATTCAAAAGTTCTCGTAAACCAGTTCAAAATCCTAATGTTCATTTTCTATCTCATAGTTGTATAATATTTTTTAAAATTTAAGTTCTAATTGCAGATCAATAAGATGAAATACATGATAATATAAATTGAATATGATTTTTTCGTGAGCACACCAAATGTGCAAGAATTCTCCCAAAAATGTGTAAGAATTGTGGAGTCATACATTCAACTAGTTCTTGCAATAAAATAGAGAGGTGTTTGACAATATTTTTGTTATTAACTTTTCAACTTTTAGCTATTGAATAGCTCTTCGCAAATTGATAAAATTATTTATACATTTAAGAGAATCTGACGAAGTTCACCAAAATTTTAAAGCACATTCTAATTTGGAGACTGTATTTCAACTTCTTCATTAACGTGAAATGAAAATACTATATTATTTTAAAATAAGGTAATAATTTTTAACTATTTTTTTATTAATAACTTCTCAATTTCTTTAATTGTATCATTTTATTTTAAGATAAAAGCTATTTCAAAAACCTACATGTGCAATAAAATTCCATATACAAATTTCTATAAACTATTAAAAACCCCCCATGCTCCCCTCTCCCATTGGCAGCTGTAAAAAGGCAGCTTTTACAATAAGGAGGTCTACATGACGACAAAAAGAGAACCATAATCATCTCTTTCCTTTATATCGATCTTGGAAAAGGTCAAGCCTCTATACATTGTTTTATTTCTCGATTCTATGACAAACGTTACTCTCTTGGATGCTTTAGGACAATGTGGGTATCTACCATTTTTCCTTTTTTTTTTTTTTTTCCAATTTTTCAACCAAGATTAGACAAAGGAAACCCCACAAAATTTCATTTCCTTTCAAGCATCCAATGTTGCCTTTTTAGCCTCAACTTTCATCCCTTTTGAGGTGATACTATTTTCTTTCAATCCCCAATGCAATTTGTCCTCTTAATTCTTTCTATTTGTAGATACCCACTTATTTCGATTTATGCCCATGATTTTGTTGTTCTTGGATGAGCATATTTGGACAGCCTCAAATAATGAGAAACTAATGTTAGTGTTTTTCTTAGAAATGGACATTAATGTATCTCAAAATTCTTTTGATTATCGATGTCTAGGACAAGAATACGTTTGAATTTCAAATATTTTCAGTAAATTTTAAACACTTTCTTGTTGATGAAAAAGATAGAAATAATGGATAATTACCTAAAGACCAGGACATACCCTTGAATTTGATTTAATTACAAAAACATCTCATATGATTTGGTAAATAATGATTAACACCTTCTACTATGGATTAATAATGATCTACTTGTAATATTTTAGTTAACAAATTAGGATGCATTTATTTGTATCTCAAGGTGCTCTGGGAATAGTTGATTTGGGTAAATGAATTTTGACAATGCGTTAGAGAATGTGATATATATTTGTTTATGTTTCAAGTGATAAAAATTGTATTGTATTATTTATGATTTGAGATGAGCTATATTTTCCTCTTAGATGTCAAAATATGTCATTTCTTGTCTAGTTATTGGGGAAAAAATGTAAATTAAAATTAATTTTTTGTATGTAATTATATTATAAAGGTTCGTTTGGGGATAATAATTTTATAAAACTATTTTTATATATTTTATACTCTCTTATCTAAAGACATATTTTCCATGACGCTTCCAAACATAAAAGGGTATTTTAGGTTAATGAATTTGTGTTAATTCCCCAAAATGCAAACGATGTTTATTTATAATATCCCAACTAAAAATCATTTTCGAAGATTGCAAACAGACATATTATTAGATTTTGGAGAGTCTAATTGTATTGTCATGTACGCTCTATTTATATATTTCATCAGTTGAATTAATAACAAGAGGTATTATAATTCTCAAATCACGTATAGTATTTCTGTAATTAGATCAAATATCAAGAATTATAGATAGTCAACTCAAAAAAGAAACTTGCCCATGAAGATATAAACTTGTATATATTACTTTGGGAGGGCCGGAGT
Organism: Handroanthus guayacan; assembly: GCA_014898755.1. Lineage (NCBI taxonomy): Eukaryota > Viridiplantae > Streptophyta > Magnoliopsida > Lamiales > Bignoniaceae > Handroanthus > Handroanthus guayacan. The sequence continues at coordinate 816,880 of JACFYI010003624.1, read as the reverse complement.
GTGCGTGACTTGATACCATTTTCCCATTTTTCAGGCCTCGAATTTCCCGAACCTTTTGCGTCACCTTTTCCCTTTCACTTTTTGTTGACCCTCAAAATTCCAAGTTTCTTTTTCAGTAGCCTTACTCTACTTGTATATTCATCATATACCTAACTACCGAAATAAAAAAATATTTATCATATACTTAATAATCTATGCATAGAATCTTTTACTATTCCATTTTGGTACTATCTTTGATCCATAAAATATTATCATAATTACGGGTATTTTGTCTATCCAAAACGAAAAAAAGGATACTAATCGTAACTTACTTACTCATTTTTCATTTTCTATGAAAGAGAATTGGGGTTATTATTATTATTATTATTATTATTATTATATTTTTGTGGATGTTGCTATCAGTCTGTTGGTCCACATTTTCTAGTTAAAAATCACCGCATCATAAAGAATATATGCAAGAAGGGTTTTTAGATGGCTTGTTTGATTAATTTTAGAATCAATTTTGAGACCCACAATTAAAATTTTCAAGAATTTATTTGGATAACCTCTTCTTGAATTGAATATCTGAAAAATACTTTCAAGACTTCAAAAACATAGATTGACCTGAGAGGTCATTTAGTGTTACAATTTGAAGAAATAATGATTACACACAAATACGACCATCCAAATATTTCATTTTTTTTAAATAAAAAAATTTTAACCCAAAATTTAATTACAAAATTTATCTGAAAATCAAAATTTCACAATCACCGTCCAAATGGATCCCTAAATACCCTCTAAATATGGTCTAGGAGGTTGAAATCCAAGGGGTGCCCCCGCTAAATATGGTCTATGAGGTTGAGATTCAGGGCCTCCGCAAAATAATATAGGCATTTTTAGCAGTATATATTTTGCAGGAAGGGACAAAGGGGTGAACGGAGGGACGGTCACCAGCTCCCACTTACAAGCCAACAATTCAAAGAAATGTGGGCTTCGAGCTCTCTCAGTCTTTCTTGTCACTGAGATCTTTTTTCGGTTTTTTGGGTCAGTAATAAAAAATCATTTTTCATCACCATTTTTCTTCTTCCTGCTATTTTGTCACCTCTTATAGAGCATCTACTTTAGTTCACTTTGACATTATAGTAGGGCGACTTTCTTCCTTCAATTCAACAAAAGAAAAGCCTGCACAATCTGCGTTTACTGCTTTTGCTTCTTTTAACACCAAAAGTCCAAAAGCCGTAGTTGGAGCCAAGGTTTTAAGGGCTGAGAATGGGAGCTTTTCTTTAAGAAAGGAGAGTTTATATAGTCAAAACGACCCCTTTTCCTTGAGCCATATTTTTTTTTTTTTTCACTTGTGCACATTGGTATCTGTCTTGTTCAGCATTAAAAGTGTGACAAAAATGCTAGAAGATAATTGGGTGTTTTGACTGGAACTGAGGTTTTTCAGGACTCATTTTGGGCATTCTTGCATTTTACATTGTAAAAATCTAATCTTGATACTTATTTCTTGAAAATAGAGCTTCTGAGTGGTAATGATTCTTCTGGGTTTTCTTGGTTCTTTTATCTTTTATCTTTCCATACATCTCTATGGTTGAAATGTAATAATTGTTCTGATTTGCAGAAATGGGGTTTGAAGGTTTTGGCAGTAGTAAATGGCCTGGGCTGGCAAGGCACAAGCGTTCCAAGAGGTAGCATGCTATTTAATGCTTTAACTCTATTTTTCTTGCAGGTTTTAGTTATTTTTTAGCTAATGTTGTTGGGAAGGGAAATACTTCTGTTTGGGTTAAGGGGGGTAAGAGGGAAAGAGGACTTTGACCTATGCTTTAATGTCCTCTGCAATAGAGAGTAAATTACACTAGCTTCATTATGACTTCAATCTATGTGTCCCATACTTCTTTCCATGGCTTTTTCTTGCATTATAGCTAATCTTTAAGAATTTGTGAAAGAAATGAGTTGAGGGAAGAATGAGTATGTGATCTGTGGGAAATCTTGAATCTTGGATCCATGTTTTATGGTTTTGGATTATCTGCTTGTTTCCGAAGTTAAGACTCTTTTTAATAATATTGGTATAATTTGACCATGATTGTTCAGTAATAATTTAGTTTCTGAGTTCTAGAAGATAAATGTTTTCTAAGTAGATTGGGCTGGAAAGTGTGTTATGTGAATTCGAGCTCTCGTTGTTAACGATTTATTGCACTGGTAGCTTCCCGGATAGCAAAGGACATGCGGAAAATACCATGGTTCAATCTACTGAAGCAGCTCATCAACATAAGGATGTAAGTTACCTTGCTGTGGCCTTTGGCTCTTGTGATTAAAGTTGCCGTTCTTTTACTGAACTTGTAGATCTTAGACCCTTAATCGAAGTTTAACAACCAAGATTATAATTTTCACAATCCCTTTTCAATTAGTTCTATCTGGATGGGAACTTTTTTATTTTATTTTATTTTTTTATATGGAATAAAAATAAACTAGTGTGTAGAGTTTGGTAACAGATGTTGATTCCTTTCGTGCCAGGATATGGAGAACTTACATGGTTGTGCCAACAGCAAGAAGAAACAATTATCAAATGCTGAGATCCAAAATTCTTTGAGGCAAGAGGTATCGAGAATGTTGATTTTACCGCTTCAATAAAGTTCTGATTTTGAACAAACATTAAACACGAGTTGTACGGATTTTACTATAACGAGTTAATAAGTTGTATGATGAGCATTGGTTACGAAATCATTACTTTTCGTCACCCTGCAGATACTGCTGCTCGAAAAGAGATTGCAGGACCAAGTTTCTGTTCGATGTGCTCTAGAAAAGGCGCTTGGTTATGGGGCTTCCTCCCATGATATTTCAGATGAAACCATAATTCCCAGGGTAGTTGTCTCTCTCTCTTATGAAATTCTCTTAATCTGTGCATCTATTATGCTAAGTTTTAACTATTTTCGTTAGTTGAGTGGTGGTTTGGCTTAGTTACAAATGTGATGGGGACTGGGATATTTGTATTTTACTAAAATTTCTTTAACTATTTCCAGCCAGCGACGGAACTCATTAGAGAAATAGCTGTATTGGAGCTAGAAGTTGGTCATTTGGAACAGTATCTTCTTTCACTCTACAGGAAAGCATTTGATCAACAAGTCTCGTCTGTATCTCCATCGAACAAAGATGAAGGATTAAAATCTTCCTTAGCAACACCGCGGAGAAGGCGCCTAGATTTTTCAAGATCAGATATTACATCATCAGCAAGGAAATTTGGAGATGAAGCTGAAACTTTGACATCGTCCAATTCAAGGAAGGAAGCTAATGGCCCATCTGAGGAGAAGCTTGTAGATACTGGAGTTCAACGATCGCAGTCTTCACTATCTCAACATTCAGCTCTGCCAAACAGATCCTCTCCTCCGGAAGAGGCCTTGGGCCATGCTGTGCGTGCATGTCATTCTCAACCTTTATCCATGATGGAGGTATCTCAACCTTATGCCGACCTTAAAACCATCATGAGATGGCTTTCCTATATTCTCTTAGAGGATGTGTGGAACTTATTTAGAACATGTTATTACCCCTATATAAATCTTATTTTACAAGTAAGCTGTCGATATGTTTAGATAAAATAGCATTTTAGAGCCAATAAGAGTTAGTAATGGCAATTTTGTAATTAAAATTATCAAAATTAAAGGAGCATGTAAAAAAACTTCTTACTATAAAAGAGCTTATAAGATCCTAACATCTTACTTTAGGAGTTTATAAGCCCCGTTTCTCTTTAAAAAGAATTATGAAAAACTATATGTCATCTTATTAGCGGTCAAAAACACCTTATAAGATGTTTTAAGGAAATCATAAGCTTACTTAAAAAGCCTCTTAAAATAGAACCCCGCATTGCAACTGCATAATCTTCACTGTATAAAAAGCAAGAAAAATTATTTTTTCTGAATACTATATTCTGATACTTGGTTTGTCTAGATAGTTCCAACATTGTGATATTACAATTACGTGGAGAGAAATGTTGTCTTATCCTTGCGTATACTATGTTCGAATATTATCTTTTCAAAGATTTACTGACATTTTGGTGCTCTTACAGTATGCGCAGAACTCTTCTTCACACATAATCAGTCTGGCAGAGCATCTGGGGACTCGTATCTCCGATCATATTCCAGACACACCCAACAAACTTTCTGAGGATATGGTCAAGTGCATGTCCAATATCTACTGCAAGCTCGCAGATCCCCCATTGGCAAATCACGGCCTCTCGTCTCCAGCTTCATCTATGTCATCTATAAGTGCATTTTCTCCTAAAGATCAATGCGACATGTGGAGTCCTGGAGTCCGAAACGACTCTTCTTTCGACGTTCGGCTCGATAATCCTTTTCATGTCGAAGGGCTGAAAGACTTTAGTGGACCCTACAGCACAATGATTGAAGTACATTGTATATACAGAGATAGTCAGAAGTTGGGTGATATTGAGTACCTGTTACAAAATTTTAGGTAAGATTATTTAAGTGATCCGATATGATTCAGCAGTTTCATTTCCTTACAACCTTAACTTTTTGCAGGTCTCTTATTTCTCGATTGGAAGAGATAGATCCTAGAAAGATGGCACATGAGGAGAAGTTGGCATTCTGGATCAATGTGCACAATGCTTTGGTGATGCATGTAAAGATCTACACCAACAAATTTAATGAAATTTTGATGCAATTAATTTTTCTCGATCACGAGCTGAGATAACGATTCCTTTTTGTGTAAACAGGCCTTTTTGGCATACGGTATCCCACAGAACAATATGAAGCGTATGTTTCTACTCTTGAAGGTGAAAGCAATTATCGACTTCTGAGTGTAAGCGTAGGTTTGAAAAATATCTTCTAAACGTTCTTCTTACACAGGCTGCATATAATGTTGGAGGTCAAATAGTAAGTGCAGATGTCATACAAAGTTCAATCTTGGGATGCCGATTGTCTCGTCCTGGACAGGTACATATTTAACTATGCTATTTTGTAGATGCAAATTATGTCTTCAATTCGACAAACTTTAAACCACCAAATTTTGTAAGTAATATTCCAAAGCTTTAATGCCCACTTTTCTGTCAAAGAACTTCTTTTTAGTGGTAGACTCATTCATTTTTTTTCTCTTAATTTGTTTCGAAGATTCAGCCGGTTTAGTTACTAGTTATGCTGATAATTAGCTCTTATGTTCAGTGGCTTAGGTTTCTACTTTCTTCAAAAACAAAACTTAAAGCTGGTGATGAACGTCAAGCATATGCAATCGAACATCCGGAGCCCCTTCTGTACTTTGCACTTTCATCCGGGAGCCATTCTGATCCTGCGGTAATCATTGATCATCCACCCCTTCCACTCCTTGCATGCATCATTAAATTGTCTTTGACTGTGAGCATTGCTTACAGCCAACGAAAAGAGCAAACCATAACGCACTTGTGAACCGTATCTTTTGCTCTCAGGTTCGTATTTACACACCCAAGAGAATATTTCAAGAATTGGAAGCAGCAAAAGAAGATTACATCCGAGCCACTTTTGGTGTTCGTAAAGATCACAAGATCCTTCTGCCTAAGATTGTCGACTCCTTCGCCAAAGATTCAGGCCTATGCCATGCTGATATATTAGAGATGATCCAACAATCCTTGCCCGACTCTCTGAAAAAAACCATTAGAAAGTGTCAACAGGGAAAGAACCGCAAAAACATCGAATGGGTTCCGCATAATTTTGCTTTCAGGTACCTCATACTGAAAGAGCTGGTGAAGTAAATATGGGCTTAGTTAAACCTCATTCCCTGTGCTCCTTTCTTTCTTTTCTGAAACAATCTTCTTTATTACATCTCAGTTCTTCAACAGATTAGAGGTCTAGTTTCTCTTTAGTGTAAAGAATAGAATCTGAGCTGATTTTGTAAGATTCTGTCAAGAAACAAGTGTTTTTCCATCTGGATTTTGTATATAGTTCTGATGCAGGTTTTGATCACTTTTCTGGATATTAATCAAGAAAACAGCTATTGAACCACTAATACAAACAATGATTACCCAAAAATACCAAAAAAAAAAAAAAAAA
>JACFYI010003624.1:792157-804429 GCA_014898755.1 Handroanthus guayacan | reverse complement strand
CCTCTTGATTAGAGAGGCCTCTATTGATACCAAACTTTATTCTAAGTTGATAAGATTTTGAAACAGTTTTTAAGTTATTTCTATTCTCTTAGTCAGTATAATTAATACATTCTTAAAAAGACAAAATCCCTCACAACGTGAACGGATGACAAAGTATGTCCTTTCTGACTATACCTAACTTTAGGCATCATCATTCATGAAATGGTTTTTAAATAGTAGTAATCCATCTTTTAGGTCTACCATGTAGTGCACCGTGAAATTTGTTTAAAAAGGATTACATTGTTCTGTATTTCACAATATATTCTATAAGTTTATGAAATATTAGTAACGATAATTTCATAATTAACATTATCATAATTAAATGAAATTTAATCAATGAATATTGTTTTCCTCCAAAAAGGTCCATGATATTATGGCAATACAGTAAAGTCTGGTAAAGAAAAACTGTAGATTAAAATGATTTGTTTTCTCTGTTTGAAACCTTGTTCTACTTGAGGTAATATGGGCATTGGATTCTGGCAGCTGTCAGTCCAATTTTCACAGCATAGAGGGAATTTAAAAGATGGGCAAACTGAAGAATTATGGTGAGAGCTGACTGCTGAGGGGAGGGGACCTCACAAGGACGGCGCCTTTGATTTCCTAATGCCAACCTAGATTAATTAATAGCTAGCAAGCACCTTTCTCAATTATAATCTCCAACTGGATGCAATTAACATTGGGTTTCGATCATGATTCAGATATGTCATTGGTCCAAATTGATTTGATCTATTGAAGTGTGTCCTATCATTATGCATTTCATTAGGATTTGTCGTGAAAAAACATTTTGATTAATGGTGAAAAAGCCCGAAAAGGCTTATCCACTGGTCAAAATCATTGAGACAACTTTAAATAAAATCGAACATTATACTACGTTCTGGAAAAAAAATTAAATTAAGAAAATATGTAGAAACGACAATTTGATTGTTACTCTTTAATTTAAGAATTCAATATCTTTTTATATAAATTAGGTCATTTATTATTTAAATACAACTCGTCACTTAAATCGTCCATATGATACGTACATTGCTGTATTTTATAAGAAGTATCATGAATGATAGATCAACATAACAATTAGATCATTTTTTTTTATGAGTAAATATGAAACATGAATAGTATCAAAAAGGAGCAAAGTTAAGTTGTCTCATCTCCTGTCACAAAAGTAATTAAGAGAAAGTTTGTAAAATAGGACAGGGACAACCCAATTACAATTAGATCATTATTATTCTTGCGTAAATATGTAAATATACCTCTAATCATAATCTGAATAATATATATATATATTTATCCCATCATTCTATATTATATAAAAATTATGATAGTTTTGAATAGTTTTTATTAACATTCCTTCGATTTTAAACTAATTTTTAATTTTAAATTAAATTTAAGTCAAATGTATCATCCCCATAAGAGTCCTTTAACGAATAATTGATTTGGAAATTGGAATGATGGCAAATCCAGATGACCAATATGGGCAAGTTCTACATTGTTATGCTCGACAAGAAGCTTTATGCTTAAATTTTACATAATTAATTATCTTTGGTTAGTATATAAATATGATTATCTTTGCATCGGAATTTAGGTCTTTCGTTCTCTTCCCAAATCCTCTTTATTTGTTCATTATAGGCTTAGACTGGATGCCACACCCACTTGTTTAGAACAAAATCCGTTAACTATATCCATAAATTGCAGGAATTCAATTTCTTTTCTTGAATATTTTTAATCATGGAAAATATTACATACCTTACTAAAATATATCTGGTGGCATTTAATCATGGAATTCAAAATCCAATGACACATGGAAAATATTAGGGATAATTACCTCAATATTCTTAGAATTTGACCTGATTACAATAATATGACGTGTAGTATGTAAACAAAAAATTTAATGAACATAGTGGATGTTATTTTAATTTCTTAAATTAAGAAAAAAGCGTGATTGTAATTTTTTTTGGACCACAATTATTACTTCGTTTAATTTTTCATCTATAAATCAATAATGGAAATGTTACTATAATTTTCTATTATAATTTTCAAAAATACAAAAAATTATTGTAACTTCATCAATAATCATGAATGTAAATGTAACTATACATCCAAAACTTTATTACACACCACAAGGCTTAAACCACACGCAAGAGTGTAAATTTGCAACACATGCAAAGTGCCACGTTCCGAATCCGAAAGTGCTACAATGTTATAATATTACACCAATAATTATATTGACATTGAAAAGTCACAAGTATTTATAAAGCTTGGATACTGATAATTGCTCTAGTACTTGTATGATTAGTGTTAATTTATAGAACTACTAAATAAATAAACGTCTTCATGCATTATTGGTGTTCTCGAGTATCGAGGAATGATTCTAGAAAAGGGATAATTACCTCAACATCCATTAAATTTGAAATAATTGTAAAAATAGTACTCCTTGAAATTCAAATAATTATTATTACATTATCTTTTATTTATTTAATTAATGAATAATTAACATCTTTTTAAAAATTTAAAATATCACAAGTGTAATTGTGAATATTATTCAACCCAGAGGGTGTAGTTGTAACTTGTATTTACATCTCCGTTAAATTAATAATAAAGAACATAATGATAATTATTCAAAATTTAAAGGGTGTTTTGATATATAATTTCGCTAAACAGTAGACGTGCAAAGGTAATCAGCCATATTTTAAAAATTGGCCTAGATCGACTAGTTCAATTAGGAACCAATGGTCTCTCTAGGTTGGTTGGATAAAATATACCAGTTATTATGAAAATTAGTATGAACCAGTGTAAACCGATGAAAATTTCTTATTTGTTTAATTGATTTTTATTTTTTTGTGTTTTTTATGTTTCATTTAAATTTAATTAGTATTTTGAAAATTTTGAAACTCCCAAAAAATATAACATCATGTACCTCAAGTGTTTTTATTCATACTATTTTAAAACTTTTATATTATTTGTATTGATGCATATATTATACTTATATTAAATATATTCATAACATTATATCAATTTAATTAGTGATTATACTGATTGAATCGATCCAAATTGTAATGAATAGGATCACAAATTCTATTAAAAGTCCAAATTTAAAAACAATGGTAACTAGGATGGCAATAGATTTATCCTTGAGTAGGCTAATAGCCCATGCATATGGCAGTGTGCTCGTCTCCAACGCATTATGACCTGGTTCCAGCTGTAAAACAAGAGTTTAATTTGTCGTATTAATATTAACATATTAGTCCATTTTTTGACTTTTTATCATCCTCACCATCCTCGAAGCTTGGAAGTCCACTACGTGCAAATTGCAATTGCATGCCCCTACCTCCTTTACATTAATTTCTACCCGCGTTGAATATTTCACTAGTCAAGTATGTACATACTAAGCTCACATGAATATAATGACATTAGATAACAACTTTTCAAAGTTATCCATCCAATTTTATTGGATCTCTTTGCGATGTTTTAACAATCAGCCCAAATCGATTTGTTCGTCATCAAAAACCAAGTTCTTCGGGTAGTCAAATGAACAATAAAGTCGTTAATTTTGCGTGTGAATCAATATAAATCGTCTAAGATCAAGTTTTAGATTGAATCAATTTTTTTAAAATATTTTTTGTTAATATTATACTTAAATTGAATTATTTTGATTAATATTCGGACATTTGTAATGAAATGCAACTTGCGAAAGACACTAAAATGATGACTAAATTTCTCATTCTTATTTTTCTTGTATTTTCATATTTATATATTTTTGCATGAACGTATATCATATTTATGATGCCATACTACATGACATCAGAAGACATACCTATTAGACTAGTGGTTGAGTATTAATTTGAGTCTTAAGAATTAGTATTAGTTTGAAATTGAACCATTTACCAAATGAACTAATTACACGTAATTTCATATTATTCAATTACTAACGTTGGTTTGAGAGAGCTACGTACGTACGTAATGCCACCATGAGCATTTGTCAGTGTAGGTCTTCATTTAAAATTCTAATTTATTGGTCGTCGTTTTTTATTATTTGGCCGTTCATAAATGTCTCTCTCAGGGTAAATTACACGGCAAAAAAGTGCAAGATAATAAGTCCAATGCAACTCAAATCCACCTTATCTGTATTGTACGCTCTTGACGTCCCAAGATTGATCATTTTTCCTTTTTTTTTTTTTTGGATAAGAATCATTTTTGTTTTTACCATAAGTATTATTATAATTAATATATCTGGGATAGAATTATTTGATGTACCGATTAGTCTTTGATGGATCAAATCATGATCAAGATGGAAGAGTAATGAAGAAGCAAAGCCAAATGTACATTGATTTACTGCTTATCAACTCCCACTGGGGACAAAATTGTAACTCAAAAAAGATAAAAATAGAGAAAATAAAAGAATAAATGCCGATACCACATTTTTTTTTCCTCCCTTCTTTTTCGTTAAAAATCAGAGAGTAGCTCTTTTAATTACCTCAAACTCATTTTACACTATATTTACAAAATATGTTTCTGTTTCCCAAAATACCCCTACTCCGGTATCGCACTCAACGTCGCCGTTATTTTGCCTCTCCGACCGGCGCCGCCACTCTTCCTCCTACCAGATCCACTCTCCCCAACGCTAGCACCGCCGTTCACTACCTTTCTCGATTGCTTCAGACCATTATCTCCGGGAAACACCAGAATATTCCGGCGGCATCCGCATTTCTCACCACAACTACCGCCACTCTTAGTCAAAGCCGAGCTGGCTTTCACGGCCAATGCGGCCATCTCCTCCGCCTGAAGCCGGCGTTTCAACCGGCTCAACGGCAGCTCGAAGTAGAGCTGACCTGGCTGAAGCTCCTCGTCGTCGCTCACCGCCGATACAACGTCGTCGAAATCCATCTCATCAGAGTTACATATAAAATACGCCGGATTCTTCTGCAAAACGTAAGAAACCTTAACAGGATGTGGAAATTCCTGTAATCTTCCATCATCTAATATTAGTTTAGCCGTAGCTACAGAAGTTGATTCGCAGGAACTGCATATACCCATTGTTATTCAGTGTTATTTTTCTTTTTGCTTTTTTCCCCGTCTTCTCTTGAATGGATGTGAGAAATGAAGATGAAGAGTGAGTGTGTATATATATATGAGCCTGGAGAGCGGAGGGGTAATCTGGGAAATTGAACCTGAAGGACACGTCAGCAGAGAGAAATGAATAAAGAAAAGAGGAAGGAAAGCGAAAGGTAAAGGTGTTTTATGTATTTGGATCAGTGGGCAGGGATGCCAACCTGTAACTTGTGGGTGACAGGTTGTATAATTGGAGTACTAATCTGACCCACGCTTTTCGATGAAATTACGGAGATGGGGACTGGGGCTAGCTTCCATTTGTCTTTTCTTCTGCTTCTTTCACTCGTCCTCCATGATATTTCATTGGTGGTAAGTGGTAGTTCTCTTTATTTCAAAACCGGGCAGGTATATTGAATCTTTTATAAAAAAAAAATATAAAATTATGAATATTATATATTTCGTAAGTATTTGTACAATGAAATAAGAGATGAAATATGAAATGAAATGAAAGATCCAAAATGAATGGTAATATACACGACTGATTTCATGTTCTTTAATTAAGTTATCAATTAGGGTTCATTCAATGCCACCCCCATTCTTAGACACCATTGATTTCATGTTGTTAGATTGTCGGGGGGAAAAGAACGATTTATCATATGGACAATAAATGTTTTCATGTGTTCTTTGGAAATTTTTGCAATAAATTGTTGTTCAGCTATATGTGTTTAGCACTTAACTCATGTTTGGCATGTAATTAGTATATATTCCATTGAGATTGTGTTATGTGGCATGCATATCTTTATTTTGAATTTTTTCTCATTCAATTGATGTCATAACTTGTTTTCCCTTGAACAAATACATAATCAGGGAGAGAAGACAAAGACACCCTCGAAAAGGACGTGCAAGTAAAATACTGACATATTATTATGTAAGAAATGCAAAAATATGGAAAAATAGGGAGCATAACATAGACAACAATGTATCACGACAAAATATTTAGGTAGTACGTAAAGTGCAAAGAAGCGTAACACTTTCTTTATATAGTATAGTAATATTATCTTATTTTAAAATACTATATGTTATATTCTGTTTAACTACTTACACCTAACATAAATGATATGAAATTTTTTGGTATATACTTATGATTGATATGCACCTATGCTATAGGGCTATGGCCAGCTTATGTGTATTACTATAGCATGGGAACATATTTGACTATGATATATACCTTTTCCTATAGATGGATGAGTTGGAAATTTACAATTAGCTTGTGAAAGCGTTTTTATGTTTATAGCATAGTTTGTACACATGCTTTCCTTTCCGTGTTATGTGACTTTTGTTTGTTGCATTCTGTGCTTCAATAATTGTATTGGAGAGACTATTTGTGGCTAAGAATAATGCTTGGGACTTTGATCAATGACACTTTTAGTTCTATTATATGGACTTATTTGTAACTTAATTGAGCATCAAATTATACTTTATACAATTGGGGTGAAAACTCGAGTGGAAAAAAAATGGAAAAAGATGGACCTAAAATGCACCCTATTTTTTTTTTCTTAAAAAAATTATAAGAAAATGAACACAAAAATTGTTGCTATAATATAATATGTAAAATATTACCTTATTTTCAACCGTGTCCCATGCCTTGCATTATAAATAGAAAATGAGAGGGAGAAAAAATGGTTAATATTATTGCTTTATCATCCACTTCGAGATAAATTGATGCGTATTTTCAAACTAATTTACAATTATTTTTTTTTATCTGTTAATGCTTCTTTTTGAATAAAATTTCTCACTAGTTTGTGCAATGAGACCATCGTGCTCCCAATTGACTCTATATAGTTAGCAATTGATTTGGTTATTACCATCAGTACCATTATGATAATTCCACTCTAATGCATGAGAACAACAAAAATATTTCATATCATTATCATTGGATCTATATATTTGGCAACGAATAAATCTAGTAATCATTGTTAGCATTTTTACGAGAACGAAGAGCGTGTGTTTCTAAAGACTTTATCACTGTCAAAGTTTTGAAATAATTTATGAGTATTCATTCACGACCTTATTCATTACCAACTTTTTATCAATGCGCGTCAACGGACAATATCTTTATTAAAAATAAAAAATATTATTAATTTAGTTAGAGGTGAAAGTCCACGGAGGGAAGAAGGTAGGCAACGTAGAAAGTTGGAAAAGAAAAAAAGATGGTGGATTGATTCACGTGAGACAATGGTGATGCGTGGGTTGCTTAATGGTGGGTCTGCGGATCACTCCAGTACCAAACAACCACCCTTTTCAACACTGTTTCTTCACCTTTTTTATTTTTCATTTATAATTATTTTCTTTTATCTGTTTTCCCCTCTAATTTATTTATAGATATCCTAGCAATATCCATTTAATTGTAATTTAGTAGTATTTGCATCTGCTGATGAAAAGAACTTGATTAATTATGAGCTGCTGAAAACTCTTTTTGAGTTTTTAGCAACTTTGTTTTTGCTGCAAGTTTTATAAAATTAATTACAAATTATTTATAATATCATAACCAGCTTCTTATGAGGTGCTATAAGCTATTTTTAATAAAAGTATGCGATTAGAATTGCAAACATTGGATTACAGATGGTTTCCTAATATGCATTAAGTGTCTTTTTATTACAATCTATTCCTAATTTTCAACAAAAATAGGTGATTATGTGTTTCCATAATTTGTTACGAACCCTCCTTGATATTCCAGACCAATCTAAGCGGCATTAACACCATGTTTGGATGTTAAAACTTAAATCAATAATTAGGCATGTATACAAAATTATTTATTTTAATCAATAATTTCTCTCTCCCTTGCAGGCAAAATTCAATATACATGGCCATAAAAACCCTGGAAGTGATCTATCGGCAGTGGAATTTTGGATTGGGAGATAAGATAAGGTGGTGCAGTGGACCACACGGAATTATGCAGGCGGCGGCCCCAATCCGACGGTGGGAGGTAGTGTTCATTGTATGGTTAATTGCATTTGTTGATATGCCAATTACGTTGAAGCACTTGATTTACCAGTAAATCAGCCATCTCATAATTATTAACTAATTAAAAGTAAGAAATAATAATCATTACATTGTACAGAAAAGTTTCTTTACAATTTTGGACTTGTTAGGCTGATTAATTCCCTTTTTTATATCTACTTATTTCCCCATGTTATCCTATTTTCGTACTCCAAATAAATATATATATGTACACATTATAAAGTAGTGTTATGACATCTACGAATATTTGAATGTATATTTTGTTGGAACTACATAAATAGTTTCTTTAATTTAGTTTAATTATTTATTGCTCTTGACAACTTTGATAATATCAAACTTTAGAAATCTTGTAATTATTATCGAAAATTAGCTAATAATAATTAATGTGAATCTCACAATATTAGGTGCAATGTATCAACAGTAATTAATTACCTTTAACTGGAAAGAAGGAAAAGTACTAGTGACGATATACTAAATGATGATATGAATTTTGGCATTATATAATTCTATATATAGTAAGGGGAAAAAATTTATATAAAACGTTTTGTTGTCATAATTATATTTCTTCGATTTCTCTATATACTCTTTTCCTTTTTGAATCTCAGCTAGAGGCTTGTCATAAAGCAAGGAAACTCACTTTGACACTACCCCATGCAATGCACGTTAGGCACTGAACTATTATCATATATATGTCACTAATTTTAATTGTGACAAATTAATTAAAATACTAATTTTAATTTGTCACTATTACTATATCATATAAAACAAAAATTACCATCGCTTCAAAAATTAATGTCATAAGAGATTATAAAAAATAACAATCATAGTCACTTGATATATATCACTAGCAACAAAACTCATCGTCAGTTGAAATTTTATCACCTATATTGCATGTTTTTATAGAGTGCCAACCTTATAGGATCAATTTCACTGTCAAATTATAAATTCAAAATCCTAACAATTTCCCATTTTGATCTCTTTTCATCTTATAAACTTTAAGGTGAATATAGTTTGCTCTCTTTTCCGCGCGCCTTATAAATTTCAAGGTGCATAAGTATTCATATCTAATTATACATTCTTTTCAATTTCCCTAACTTCAATTTTTTTTCCTTCTCCTTGTCAAAATTCCTGTACATACTAAACATAATAGAAGGTGAAAAAAATATCATTTTAGCAAATCATAATATTTAGGGTGTATAAACATTCATATTTAATTATTTAAAGCAACCCATACTTCATTTGACCCAAAGAAAAAAAAAATAGACATTGTCAATGCATACCCTCGAGAAGATTGTGTTGTGAGGAACCCAAGGTAGTATTGTGGTTTGAGTGAAGAAGAAGGGTAATTATGGGCAAGAACAAGGAAACGTGGCAAGTGAGCGAGGCGTAGAGGGCTGAGCTGGGAAACATGCAGGAAGACACGTAGAAAACGGGTGTGGTTTTTAATTCGTGGAAATTAACAAGCAAGTTGCGGTGGTGGGTCTTTAGGACCAGCATTCCCAACAACCCGACAACTACTTCCATCTTATTATCTGTCCTGTTGGGTCCCTTAGGTCTTTTTCTCTCACTTAATTGGAACATACAGTACCATGATGCATGTACACCATACCCACGAATTAAAAATTCACAAAGTAAATAGATGCGTATTTATGCTATCTTTTCAAGTGATGAGAATGTTGAAGATTCTAAGTATTATTAAGTCTCAAATAGATTTAGTTTTTGTATTCAGTGATTACTCTGTGAAGATCATGTTGGTTATATTTCTGGATGTGATTCGTACAATTCGCTCCATGATTTGAATGGTTATAGCCAAAAGCACTCATTATCCCCCCCTTCTAAGCCCATTAATTGAATTAGTGTTTTGATGAAAGGCACTATATATACATATATGTTAAGGTCATTAAACTCAAGAATTACACTACAGTTTTTACACCATCAATTAAAATAGTTCTGGTTGGTTTAAAAGCATTTTAACAAAAATTGCAGAATGTCTTCCAACTAAAATTGCAGAAAGCTTTTTAACTGGAGAACATTTAAAAAAGGTCAATGGTGAGAAGTAAACTCGATTTAAGATTTCTGCTACGATTATTGTACACCTATGGTGATTATTATGTGCCAATAGATCAATGCTAGAGCTTTTGATTGTGGGTTTTCTTGGTGTTTTGAATGGATTTACTTGGTAGAAAACAACGTGTTAAAGACGAGAGTTGGGTTTGCATACATTTTTTTTTTATTATGAAGAACCTTATGGTCAGGTTAGTAGAATGATTTGACTATAGGTAAAAGTGAAAAGTAATAATAAAAGTTGGACGTATGAAATAGAAGTCAAAAATATCAAAAGGTTGTAGAAGTTTGATGATAAGTGTTTATGCTTTGGAAGGAGGTTACCTCCCCTTGAAAGGAGATTATAAGAGAAAGTCAGTGCCCATTTCACCTAAGGGGCTTTTTTGAGTGTTTTTAACTTTAATATCTTTCTGCTTAATTTCAAAGGATTAAAAGTAGAAACACTACTTTCAATTAAAATACTCCAAAACAGATAAAGTTCAACTAAAAGTTGAAAAGTTCATGTGTTTGTGTACATATATTATTGCAAGTAAATGGTTGGAGAGATCCATCTGAGAATTGTTGGAACAAATTTGTGTTTGTTTGTCTTGCATATGCCGCATTAGTATTTACAAATATAAAGATCACTTAAGAGCGTGTCACTTGTCAAATGATGTGAGTATATTGAGTCACCAACTGAAAATTAGGTTAGCATTATGATTGGTATACTGAGTTGTCACCACAAGATCCATTGAAAAACATGTCAGAATTCGAGCTCACATTAAAAGATAAGATTTTGATATATATATATAGTGACTATATTCATTTTAAAGCAATATTTTTTGTCTTTTAACAAATTAGTGATATGGAGCCATGCGGCTATACCTAGGCCTACCAAGATCAAATGCAAAAAACAAAAAGGACGAAAAAAATCTCAAGAAATAAAATCTAACTCAAAAGGACTGGCTAAGTCTCATGTAACCTACCAAGAAAGCAACTTGGTTATAATTAAAACAAGTCATAAGCTTGATTTTCGTCCAATAACATGGCCACTTTACGAATCTTAGGCATCATTAGCTGTTATGCTGCCCCTTTGTCTTTAAATTAAAACATGCATATATATTAATTGTTCATCTTCTTCTAGGACCAAATACACTTGGGGGACATGAATTAGCTTTAAATTCAAATAAAGTGATTGCTTCGAATTATTATGATGATCAAATATAAGGTGGACCAACATGCTTGCATGGCCAATCCTCGAAGCTTCCTTCACATGCTAGGCATGAAAACAGTTTGAATAATCACGTTTTTAATTATAGTTACCGTATTATTAATAGATTCTCTCTAAAAAGTGCCTTTTTTTCGTTTTATATAATGATGATTATTTGTTTCTTTGATTAAGGATTGTGCCCAATAATGAAATCATTTTCTTGCATTGTGTTTTTTTTTTTAAGATAGACATTGAATCTATCTCACTTTAAAGATTAGTTCAAAAAGTAACTTTGCGAAATCATATAAGAAAATCATTAATCATACGCTTAACTAAGTTGGGATTTTAAAAAAAATTTCTTTAACTCTAGCTTAAGCCCATAATGTTTTAATTGAACTATATAAAATAGATCGAATTAGACATGCATGCATGTGAAGCGAGATTAAGAACATTTTTTTAGTCCATTGTTGGTTCCGGTTATAATTTACATTAATATCATATTGATCTAATTCGACCTATAAGGGTTGATAAGATAGATCAACGAAAATCCTTCAATGCTCAAATGAGCAATTGGGAGTAAGGAGGAAAAAGGGTTGGTAAGAAAATGTAATAAAACATAAGAACCATTAAGTCATTCTTGTCAATAAGCCACTTGACCAATGAGTTTATGGAATGAATGTGTGTTAAATGAGTCGAAGCAAGTGGACTGTACGAGAAGATGTCCCTCTGTGGATCTTGTGATTTAAGTGATTTTATGGGTTACCAACAATCGATTTTAGAGAATCAATAGAATTAACTCAACTCATATTCCATAACATATATAGATTTTTTTATTTTATTATTTATGAGATTACTTAAAGTAACATGAATCCTTAAGTTTTATTGAATTTCATATTTATAAATTAAGCAATTCCTT
>JACFYI010003624.1:774160-784858 GCA_014898755.1 Handroanthus guayacan | reverse complement strand
TGCCCTTAGAGTTTATAAGATGTTCTAAATAAAGTTAGATAAAACCCATCTAAATTGCTATTCCTAGTAAGAGCATAAGCCGGGATGAATATTGCCACATCATTAGCTTGTTTTGGATACGATAATTAAATTCGAGAAATGAATATTTAGACTATCATAAACATGGTAAGTTGATAAAAGGCAAATACGTATTAAAATTCCAAAGAATTTGTGGAATATTTGTATTTTGATATTGTTGTTATGTGTGTACTTGTGATGAGATGTTATTGTAAATTGTGAGTTCGTGATAAATAGATGATGATAATATGAACGTGTGATATATATTTAAAAAAAAAAAAATGGACGTCTATAGTGTAGTCTCATAATGTTTCTTGAGAATTGATTACAATTAAGTTTTAAAATTACACACTATGAGGGAACCTGTGAATTGTTAATTATTTTATGAATTCATGATGAAAATGAATAAATAATTTACGAAACTATCTATTAAAAAGGTACCAATTGGGCTGGATTTATTAATTAATATGTGCTAATCATTTGTTTCCTTTGATTGATTAAGATTTGTAATAGGAGTACGAAAATGGTTTGGCCAGAACACAATTTAGACTTTTCTTGACAAATAATCAAGCCCTTAGGGCTATGATTATTCAGTCTATTCCGACCGAAAATTTTGTAAACATTAGAGTTGTCCAAACTATCTTTCCAATCATTTATACAAAAAATAAAAAATAAAAAATAAACTATCTTTATGTGAACTCTCTTGCATTCTTTAACAACAAACTTAACTTCAGAGAAACAAGAACCCTATTGCATTTTTTTGATCCAAGACAAAGAACAACATGTTGAAAGAGGAAAAAAGAATCATTGTTTTCAGTGGGTAAGGTATTGAAAGCTGACCGCAAAACCATTAGATTACAACATCAAATGTAAGTAACAAGATAAAAAATTACTTGGAAACATGAGGATTGACAATAGCTGAGTTTATGTTAGTTATAATATTCGTGAAAACAAATTGAGTGCGAGAAGGAGAAGAGGAGGTGGGGTAGGATTTGTGTGTGTGTGTGTGTGTTTTGGATTGTAGTTCACAAATTTGAAATGGGTTTTGATTTTGGAATGAAAAGAATCAAATGCAATAATAGCGTTTCAAAGAAGAAGAAGATTGGTAGTGGCAAGAAGGGGTAGGGTAGGATATATTTAAAAAAAAAAAAAAAATGTTTGATTGTAGTTCAAAGTTTTGAAGTAGGTTTTGATTTTGGAATGAACAGAATCAAATTCGATAATAGAGCTTCAACTCCAAGAAACAAGAAAACAAAAAAAAAAAAAAGAAAAAAGAAAAAAGAAAAAGGGAAAAGGGGCACACAAAGAGAGAAAATGGGGATTAACTTTTTTTCTTTTTTTCTTTTTCCCATCATGTTTTAGTAATACTAGAAAGGCATATGAGGAAATTAGCTTCTATCATCTTAACTCCATCAATAAATGAAAACATAGTATAATATACCATTACTTATTTAATCTTTTCAAGGAAACGCATCATTATTGTTATTATAAAAAAATGACATCTCACACTTAATCAAACATTTTATCTATCATATACTTATCCCATTCATAAAAGTTAACAAGCTATAAGAAAACAAAGTAAAAAAAGGTGAGGGATTTGGGGGTCCCCAAACGAGTACCTGATTGCAGGGGTACTCGATGGGGGTACTCGATGGGGCACCCCCACCAAATGATAGTCAAGATTCAAGTTTAAAAAAACAATACCCAAATCCTCGGGTACCTGACTGCTACCCACGTTAGCTAGACATGAGAATTTATCTAAAATCCTACCATGTTCAACCTAAAATTAAACTATAAATAATTTGTTTAAAATGATATCCAATAGTTGCACATAAATTTTATAGATAAAATTTATAAGATGGCGACTTATTGATATACAATAGGGCATTACAATCACCTTTTCTCAAACAACACGACGTCCTTGCTGAGACATAATAGAGTTCAAGATGAGTTACAAGACATTGGGATTGTAGCGTGGCTTCTACTAGACCAAGAGCTGGATTGCATGTATGTAATACTTTGTTCAACAAATCTAAGAAATGGTTCTCATACGCATAACATTTTGTATCCCATAATACTTAGTTCACTTCTGCTAATGATCAATTCTAATACCATTTTGTCATGCTCTTGACTTGCAAGTCTAGTGGGCCCATTCTATGGACGCATGAAATAGCTTGTTAAGAGCACTGAGCATGGTTTGATATTCAAGTTAAACATTTAATATATTTTGATCAATTGGTAGACCTCAGTATATAAGTTGACAATCTCAATGCGAGTTCTAGGATGACCCAAAAAAGATGAGTCCAAAATAAATAAATAAATAAAAGAAAAGAGAAAGGAGCTCCTAAGGGCGTGACTTTTACTTATGATGCAATTATGGAATCTTTGGTAGTCTTGTAAAAAAGTATCCGAATATTCAATTGCCTCACCATATTCGTATTCGAAATTGATGAATATTATTTATATTTGAAAATATTCCGACATAACCATATTTGTATTTGTTGCTAAATAATTCAAATATCGATGCTATGGTATTCGTATTTGAAATATCAATTTCTACGCATAATTTTACATATAATCATTTATATAAATAACATAATGTACATTTATTAAATAATATATAAAAATAAAATTTAGAAATTATACACTACATATTTAAAGATTAGAATATGTTGGAATATCTGAAGTACTTATGAATTTTGATTTTTGAGCATTAATATAACACATTTGTGAAGTAACAAATTTGAATATCAAATAACGAATATGGATAATGGGTATAACAATTGATATTATATATGTATCATAACTATTAAAAATAAATATAGGATATTTGAATATCCAATCGGTATCCGATACATGCGGATACGAATATTTATTCTTAATATCCAATAAAATTTGAATATGTATAATTATATCCGAATAATAACCAAATACGGAAGAATTTAACATCCGAATCTACAGGCCGACAGATGAATGTAGCTAACACTCACGTCATACGAATATTCATTTTTAATATCCAATAAAATTTGAATATTTATATCTATATTCGAATAATAATAATCATATATGGACGAATTTAACATCTGAATTTACAGACCTACTCTTTTGGCTGAAGGACGGACGTGGCTAAAACTCACGTCAGGAAGGTACATTCAATTTGGTTGTAAATAAAGAATTTATTATTGCAAGTGCCTCTTTTAAATAAAATTTTCTCTGTTCGTAAATTTTCTGTTTGCGATATATGGTTTATCATTTTCAAACCAGTGAAAATTTCTGGTTCATTAATTTCTCAATTTCTATTTGGCTTCTGACCAAAAGCTGGGCTTTTTTGTCATTTTAAAAATGTTGTTTCGTCCAAATAAAGGTTCGGGAAAAGTAAATTTGAAATTCCACTTTCCACCACCTTCTCTTTGATTATTATTTTGTCCGAGCTTAAACATAGCGCGTTCTAATTTCTTCAGTCTCGTGTTTTGACAATTTAATGCTGGCTATCAGATGCTTTCCAAGGTACCCACCAATCTTCCACCTCATTTGAATATCAAATTCATCAGAAAGTATTTGAATTCGGGAGATATAGCGCGCGCCCGGCAACTATTCGACGTAATCGCCAAACCGGATGTGCAGTCATGGACATTGTTGATTTCAGCGTATACCAGAAATGGTTTATGTAACGAAGCGTTTAATCTTTACTCGGAGGTGAAAAAGAGCAAAACGATAAAACCAGATAAATTGGCTATTTTAGCAGTCTCCAAGGCATGTGCAGCCTCAGGGGATTTAGTGAGGGCAAAAGAAATCCATTGTGATGCTGCGAAGTACAGGTTTAGCTCGGATTTGATCGTAGGAAATGCATTGATTGACATGTATGGGAAATGTAAGTACTTTGAGGGTGCAGAAAGAGTTTTTGATGATTTGAGGATAAAGGATGTGATCACTTGGACATCGTTTTGTTCTTGTTATGTTAACTGTGGGCTTCCAAGAGAGGCTCTTCAGGCTTTTCGCGAGATGGGGTTGAGTGGAATTAGGCCTAATGCGATGACATTGTCTTCCATTCTTCCTGCTTGCTCGGTTTTGAAGTTTTTAAATTTGGGTAGAGAGATTCATGGTTTTGGTATTAAGAATGGGATGGGAGAAAATGTGTTTGTGAATAGTGCTCTTGTGGATATGTATTCTAGTTGTTCAAGTATTAAGCATGCCGAATTAGTGTTTTCCAACATGCCACAGCTTGATGTTGTGCTGTGGAATGTCATAATATCAGCATATTTTTCGAATGGTGAGTGGGAGAAGGCACTTGATAAATTCCAAGAAATGAGAAGTCAGGGAGTTAAGTTGGATAGTGCTTCCTGGAATTCTGTCATTGCGGGGTGCATTGAAAATGGAAAAGCACAAGAAGCAGTAGAGTTACTTGGAGACATGCAGCGGCTAGGATGTAAACCGAATCGAATCACTATTACAAGTGTGTTAACCGCTTGTACTCTTTTGGAAAGTTGGAGGGGAGGAAAGGAGATTCATACATACATTTTCAGACATTGTTTTATGAATGATTTGACATCCAATACTGCTCTAGTGTTACTATATGCCAAGAGCGGTGACTTAGAATTGTCCAGCAGAGTTTTTAATATGATGCCGTTGAAAGATACTGTTGCATGGAACACGATTATTATTGCCAACTCAATGCATGGAAGTGGAGAGGAAGCTTTGTCGCTCTTCAATAAAATGGTAGGCTCTGGAGTAAAACCAAACTCTGTTACCTTTACAGGTGTTCTATCCGGTTGTAGCCACTCGAAGATGGTGGATGAAGGGCTCTTGATTTTTCACTCAATGAGTAGGGATCATAAAGTTGAACCCGATGCAGAGCACTATTCATGCATGGTTGATGTTCTCAGTCGTGGTGGTCGCTTAGTGGAGGCATATGACTTCATCCAACAAATGCCCATAGAACCGAATGCAGGTGCATGGGGAGCCTTGCTTGGAGGATGTCGTGTATATAAGAATGTGGATCTAGGACGGATTGCTGCTAACCGCCTGTTTGAGATTGAACCAGACAACCCTGGGAATTATGTTTTACTTTCAAACATCCTTGTTACTGCCAAACTGTGGGGAGAAGCCTCGGAGACTAGGAAATTGCTGAGAGACAGAGGAATTAGGAAAGTTCCTGGTTGCAGTTGGGTTCAAGTGAAGAATATTGTGCATACATTTGTTGTTGGTGATAAAAATAATGATCAGAGCAACGACATATATAACTTTTTGGATGAAATACGCAGGAAGATGAAATTAGCTGGATACCACCCTGATACGGAATTTGTTCTACAAGATTTGGATAGAGAGGAGCAGGAGGATAGTTTATGCAATCATAGTGAGAAGCAGGCGGTTGCTTTTGGGATACTCAATATGAAAGGTGAATCGTCCATTCGGGTCTTTAAGAACTTGAGGATATGTGGTGACTGTCATAACACCATTAAATTTATTGCGAAATATGTAGGAGTGCAGATCATTGTTAGAGATGCTTTGAGGTTTCACCATTTTGCACATGGGACATGTTCCTGTGGAGATTTTTGGTGACATTAAGATTCACTCCATTGATTTGAATACATTTTTTCATAAGGAACCCATTAGCTGGTTGAGATTAAGATTGTTGGATGTAATTGATATGATTGGGTTCAGATGTGTGTAACAACTATATAATCATCTCTCATAAAGAGGGTGAAAACGGGCATTGAGAACATTTTTGTTGCTTTCGTTGATTATCATTTCAAGGATATATAACAAACAACCACACTAATATACAAGCATGATAGTAATCCAACATCATAATGGGGTGGACTTCAAGGATCCTCTTCAATTACAGCAAAACTCAAACCACGAATTAGTACAAGGGTGCTCAAGAAGACACTCTATGAGTCAAGCTGGGCATACCAGATGCCTTGGATTTTCACATCTTTTGGAGCCTTTGAACCCAAATCAGTATCAGATGGCTGAATGCTCTCAAACACTCCAATCACTTCTCCACTCTCAGGTTTGCTCTTGGTAACACTCAATGTGATCTTTCCTGTTGAAGATGAGACATTCTTAATGTTCTCCTTCGCGAGTTCCTCCTCGTCTCCCCTTCCACCAGCAGGCAATGCAACTGCATTGTCATAACCTGTTGATCCACCCCTTCCCTTTGGGTCAAGGAAGGATGATCCTCTGTAAGACGGCACAAGAAATTCTCCACCAAAGCTCTCTGGCTTGCCAGACGCCACAAGCTGCTTGATGGAGAAGAGGAAAGGCACACGTTCACCTCCAGGAAGCTGCACGGTGACAGCAGCATAGTCGATTCCATCCTTCTCCTCAAACTTCACAGTGCCATCTGGGGACACCTCGAAAGGTCCCTCGATCTCATCAAGGGTGTAGGTTAAACGTGTCATGAGCTTGGTCTTTTGGAACTCTGGTGGTGCATTCTTGCTCACACCCTCTGCTTTGACTGTGAATGAGGTTGGCTCCAGGCAGAATTTCTTGGCATTATATTTGCCTGGCTTGAAAGCAAAGCTGTCAACACCACCCTCAATAGTAGGGCACTGGTTAGCAGTTCCAGTTCCTTTCACTTCTAAGTAAGTCTTGCTCTGAATTTCATCATATGTTAGCCGTTTTGGAACTCCTTCTGCATTAGCTCCCTGTAAAACAATTGAATGTCATAATCTACTGAAACTGTTTATAATTGTCAAGGTATAAATTGAGTAAAATTTCTAGTTAGCGACTTTCCTCCTATTCTTTTAATTGGCAAGAACGCCCTTATATTATTTGTATCTCGTTAGATACTTGCTTATTCGATTTTTTACTTCAAACGTTAGATCTTTTGCCATGAAATCGATGATCCATATCTAGAGAATCTAAGAAAGCTGAACAAGGCGTCATACCGAGACGACAAGGGCAGAAGTCGCAAGAGCAAAGCCAGCAATCTTGGCAGCATCAGTGAATTTCTGGGCCAAGTCCTTGAGATCAGCCTGAAGAGAGCATGCGAGCCTGGCACCGGCCTGTTCAACTCCGAACGACTTGCCGACCGATTGAGCTGATTTGAGTTGGAGGCTGCTTCTGGCTGAGACACCAACCTTGGTTGGTTGCATGAGAGTGGCAGCTGCCTGAAGTGCCATTTTTCTGTGTTTTTCTGATTCTTGATTACTAACTAGCTGCTACCTCTTATCTCTCTTTTGTTGTGCTCCTTACTTGCAAAGTAGAGTCTTGTAGTAGCAAGTGGTGGAGAAACTAAGCTGGTGGTTTTCAAGTAAGATAAGAGATAGGATAAGGTCTTATTTCATTGGTTGCTCTAAGCTGCCGTTACTGGTTTTCTGGCTTGCCACGTGGCAATCGTGGTGCTTAGGATAAAGATGTTCACTTCTTGAATGGGGTAAGTAGATTCGTTGATGGCCACGTTTTGAGTATATTAGCAGTAGTCACATGCGATTTTCATATAGAGAAATTCTTTAAGTATCAATTAACTAATAACGGTGTATTTTCTATTTGATTTTCAATTTAGATAAGAGATGAATTGTTTACTCAAAACATAAGTATTGACTTTGTTTTTATATTTTCATAATGATAATTGTAACATGATTTTTAGATTAAATTTGAGACATTCTAAAATTGATAACACAATTGCCTCTATATATGGATGAAATTTTCAGTTTTAACATTAATTTTACATTTTCGTTTTGATGATTGTACTCAGAAAAGGGATGAATGTATGTATACAACCGCACGAAATGAGTTCCATCTTTAGAGAAGGATTGAAAAGTAATGCTGCCCTTGAGGCTCTGAATGTCAGAATGTGAGGTCTTGAGTACCATTTTTCTATATTTTGGATAGTGTATTACAATAAATATTTTATATTTTACTTTATTTTATGATGCATGTAAGTGTATTTGATTCACAAGTACTTATATTTAAAAAAAAATATTTAAAATGCATGACTTGTATTAATAAAATGGAAAAGAGATCAATCGCCACCTTTTTAACTAATGAATGCCATATCTTACCATATAGCAACTGGAAAAATGTACACGATGGCACCAAAATTTGATCTCTTCCATTTAGTGACTTATGAATAGAAAATTTGCCCACTAACCTTTGGATAAAATAGCACTGCCTCCATCTTTTTATGGTGGAAGTGCATGGTTCGAATCCTACCAATAATATGTGAATGTTTCTTTACGGAATGGTAATTATTTGCCTATGAAATTGTAGTTTAGATTAGTTGAATTGCATTTAGTTCAAATATTTTATCTTTAAAATCTATTTATTTTATAATTTATGATTAATTTCCTCTCAAAAAAAAACAAATTACTTACTTCATTTGAAATTGAAAAATAATGCTGATTCTGAGCTGAAAATATGGGAAGTTGTTAAAAAGAGCAAACTATTCTAATTTTGGCCCATGCAGGTCTCGAACCTGCGACCTTCGCGTTATTAGCACGACGCTCTAACCAACTGAGCTAATAGGCCGGTTGTCCTTGCGAGTTTGGATTTGCTATTGATCTAAAATATGTGCGGTTTCCCCCGTCAGATCCCATGTACGCCTTCGGATGTGTTGACTTTCGAAACTACAATTGCCTTCTGGGTAAGACTTTAATGGACGTCAATGATCCATAGGTATGGATGCAGTACATGAATATGATTTGATGTTAACACGGCAATATGAATTTTTCAAAAATTTCAGGATACAGTATGTTTAGAATACAACTATATATATTTATGTATATGTATATGTATGTTAAATATACCTAATTATCATAATTCTTTCAAGAATAGTTTCAATTGAAAAATAAGAGTTAAACAACAAAGTAGAAAATTGTAGGTTTATGATGGTGAGGGCCAGGGTAGTCCATACCTTTTTTTTTTCTTTTTCTTTTTTAATAAAAAAAAGAGTGGCATGTAGCTGTTAGAAGAAAGAATAGATTAGATTAGATTCTTCAGTAAAATTTTAATTTTTTCACTTTGTTTTTTCATATTTTATATAAATTCATTAAAAAAAAAGGTAAAAAATGTGTTTATTATAGATGGACATAAAAAGGAGAGGGGCGTCCATTTATTATACATAACTTTGAGAATTTTGAGAGTATTTAATTCGTTTTCGACCATAAAATACTAAAAAATCAATATAATATGAGATATTGATTAATAGTAAGAAATCAAGAAAAAAAAAATCCTAATATCACTATTGCAGTCACTACGTACCTGTTAACTCATTTTACATCATGTACTTTTAGGGGCTGTTTGCTAAGGATATAAAAATGGATTTTACTATTTTATAACTCATTGTAATTCCTTATATATTCCATAATTAGTAGCGGAGCAGCTTGCTACAAGGATACATCCCTACTATTTCTTCTACTGTTAATACATGCCTTCCTATCAAAGATAAATTAATATGGGATAATAAAATTTCAATAATATTCCTACTAATGCAATTCCCTATAGAAAGTGTACTTTTAAGAAGAGACATTTATGTCCTTAAATTAAGAGCCACAAATTAGTACTGTTTTAGTATCATACATAAATCAATAAGGGTTACCAAACACAAGACTAATTTACATATTGCTACAATTTAGTAGAATTACATATGAGTATGATAAATCTAATATAACATACCGAAGAGCCTCTTATTATTTACCAGTACCCAATACTGATAAATCTCTTGTTTCTATATGCATACGTATGAATTATGTAATTCTTCTAGTACAAGGGTAATAATCGAACATGAAATTACAAATCAAAAAAGAATCATTTGCGCTGAAAAGAAGTCTCGAACACGAAAATTTAGTCCAAGGATCAAAAAGAATTGGAGAGTAAATAAGGGTTTCTGAGTTGTAAAGTAAAATATGATATCCATAGAACATGTATGATCATGTGTATATGAGCATGCATGGTTCCATTTATCTTCCTTTTTATTTACCCAACGATGTTCATCTTCATCATACGAGCAAATGTAGTGATTTACCCTTTAAGTCATGCTTAAAGTAACAAAATTTATGACATAGGTCCATGAATCAAATTGAAGGCTCAGTCCATACTTATAATAATGACGTTATATTAGTAATACCACATCAAACTATTATATTTATTCGATGGATATTTTTCTAATTTGACCCTGTAATATTTTATAGAAATTCAATGGCTCTTCTATTATATGCTTATAACAAATGTATATAATAATTATTTTGTTATACTTTCATGAACATTATATAATTTTTATGTATGTAGCGTTTATAAGAAAAACTAATAAACACATTTTGAACTACTACAAAAACCCAATTCACAATACTAATATAAAAGAAATAAAAAAAATAAAAGACTTTTTTTCTTTCTATTTTTCACTTCAAAATAGAAGACACTGTGTATGTATTTGAATAATGTCTAATCGTTTTCCCATAGCCTTCTATATAATAAAAAAATATATTTACATACTGACGAGAATTGAACTGATGATTTACAAGACATAAGTCCTTCTTACCGTTTGAAAACAGAGCCCCATCGGCTTAAAACATTGTTCCTACTTCCTAGTACCCACACAATTATCATCCGGAAGGCGGAAAGTGCGCTGATGCTGCAGTATTTTAGAGGCGCCGGTTTTTCAAGTCCACAAAATTCATTTGGTAAACTTTTGACCCA